>JAOSBM010169569.1:0-10501 GCA_027568955.1 Erythroxylum tenue | reverse complement strand
GGGAACTTGAACGCAGAGTACGTGAAGAATCTGCAAGCAGGGACCACATATTTTGATATGATTAATGAGAGGTCTGAGAAGATACTAAAAGGAGAGATGGTTGTTATTGTCTTTACAAGTTGTTGCAGGTTCCCGATATATGAGATCGACTTTGGATGGGGAAAGCCAGAGTGGGTGAGTTCTACACGGAGTTCGTTTGGTAATTTTGTAGGTTTTTTTGACGCCAAAGCAGGTGGTGGAATAGAGGCATGGATTACTTTGACAAAGGAAGAGATGACTAAGTTTGAAGCCGACGGTGACCTGATTGCGTTTACATCTCCTAAGCACAAACATTAAACAAAATGTGCATATCCTTATGGTTGTTTTAATTTATGCAGGAACTTGATATTTAAAAATAAATGGAAGAAAAAAGTTACCTGAAAAAATAATAAAATAATACCATTTCCGCTATATGCATTATTTTTGTAATTATTATAATTAAAATTATTTAAAATATTTTTGCACTTTTTTTTTTGTTACAACTTAGAGAACTAAAATTACTTCATAAAAGAAATACCACAGACATCAGCCTATATAATTAAGGAAAGGGCTCCAGATGCCCGCACGAGGTAGCTTGGTTGGCCAACTAGCAGGGTCAATTGGAACAAGGTCCTAGGTTCGATTCCCGGTAACGAGGGGAATGGACCACTCTGCTAGGGAGCTGACCAAGATCTTACCGTGATTCAATCCTCCAGCGGTAGTCGGGCCTACGACTGGGGGCCTTTGGGGTTGGGGTAACGAGGGGAGTGGACCACTTTGCTAGGGGGCTGACCAAGATCTTACCGTGATTCAATCCTCCAGCAGTGGTCGGGCCTGCGACTAGGGGCCCTTGGGGTTGGGGATTAAACCTTTTTGGAACAAGGAAAGGGCTCCAGAAATATCATCCTAAACCTGAAAATTTGAAGCAATGTCATGACCCAATTTAGCCAGACAATTTGCTTCAAAATTATTTTCACAAAGCACATGTCTAATAGAGCAACTCCAATTCCTAGCAAGTAAAGCATGAATATCCACAACTCCGTTTGATTCAAGTTTTTGTTTTCTTCGTTAGATTTAAAAATGTCCAAGTTAAAAAGTCCTCTTCTTGATGGGTGCTCCTCTATTAACTTATGCCTTATCCCATCCCAAATACTTGCAAGGCCCACGTGCAACATCTGATATGATATCTTACGAATGATAAATGTATATATCTAGTTGCATATTAATGTTCATATAACAAATAGGGGATGAGAAAGATAACACCACAAGTCACCATCCGCATCGCCTCTATGATATCAGATTCTACCATGACTTGCTGAAAACCGTGATCCCACGCAAAAATCAAACCATCTTGAATGGACCATAACTCCCCTACCAAGATAGTTGAAACATCAATTTGAAACGAATATCCCCCTAGCCAACGACCAAATGAATCACGCAACAACCTTCCACCGCTAGTCAACCTAGGATTAACAATAAATCTGTCGTCACAATTCAACTTCACCCAACTAGATGGCGACGCAGTTCAACCAATCCACCACCTCACACTATGAAGCTTTGGTGTTGAAATAGAAGTCAATGACACATCCATTGCAACTTTAAAGACAACCATTCAAAATTGCTAAGGAAAAAAACTCCTTTTGAAAGATCAATAAGTTCCGAGCCTTCCTCAACCACCAAATACCTACCAGAAACCAATGTGCCCAGGCAAAACCAAAAGGACCCTCAGTATGAGCACGTAGATTCAAAGCTGGCCAATCAACCAAATTCGTCGTAGTAAAAAAATTAACAGAAACATCCCACTGTTGTCACCATTCAACCGCACGACTACAATCACACAACAAATGCAAAGGAGACTCAGCATATAAAGAGCTCCACACAAATTAGAGGTAGCTAAATCCCGTGAGAACCTCAAAGAATTTGTCGAAAGACATGAGTGCCCAAGTAATCACAAGAAATGTTTTAATTTCGATGGGCCAGCCACCTTCCACAACAACAAAAAACAGACGAAACAGGAACATTAGACACCTCTTCGGAAAGAAGTGCTTTATAAGCTGTTCGAACCAAATATGTGTCATTCGGAGAAAAACTCCAAGACATATTATCCTGCACCGAAGTAAACAAAGGCAAAGGAATTGCCTGAATAACCTTCCTGAGATGATTCGGAATGGTAGAACGTAAGCCCGAAAAATCTCAAGAACCATCATTAATTATATGCGCTATCCGAAAATGTTCTTCCCCTACTGTCAAGCCATCCATATGATCCGCCAAATGACTCCTCGAGCACCAATTATCAAACCAAAGACTAATCTGAGAACCATCACCAACCCTTCAAACCGAAAGAGGAAACAGCAAATCAAAACTTTTAACTACCCCCTTCGATAAACTGGAACCCAAACTCTCAGCAAAAAAGGAAATGGACCCACCATTACAATATTTACAACGTAACACCTCCACCCACAAAGTAGAATCATTCAAAAATAACTTCTAACCCAACTTATCCAACAAAGCAACATTCATCAATCTAGAACTTTTGAAAGCAAGACCACTAAATCTCTTTAGCCGAATAAGCCAATTTCAACTAACCAAATGCATTTTACGGCTATCTGGCGAGGAACCCAAATAAAAATCACCAGCCAAACGATCTAAATTACCACAAATATGTGGAAAGTGGAAACAAGACTCCCTACACTTCAACAAAAATGACCTGAACTTCATGAACTCCAGCAGAAACAGAACTTCAATTCTGCTCCAACCACAAGCTTGAAGATGATTCTGGTCTGCACTCTTCAGCAGCAACTTCTGAGCTAAAGTTTTGTCTTCAAGGAATGAAAGTTTTGCTGAAGAACAACATTTGCATTCTATAAGCTAGATGTGCTCTCTGTAATAGTCACTCAATGGTAACAATGTATGTATCTCTCCAATGTTTGTAAGAATTCAGAATCAGTGTTTGTGAAAACAAGAAACTATGAAACTTCAAAACATGGAAATTTTTGCACTTTCAAATCTGCTTCATTTCCACTCTTAGAACTTTTCCTTCATGCCACTCAACATACACACACACATAACAACTCTAAATCAACAATAAAAACAAGGGAAAATTGGAAAAACATATGAAAGAAGAAGATGATGTTTTTTCATAAATTCACTGCTACTGTTCCATTGCTTCGAATATGATTGTTTTGACCTTTTCAAGTTAGCTCTTCACACCTTCCTTGCTCAATGGCTCAAAATGAAAGATAAAAATGGTTAATGAATATGATTTTGACAAGTTTCATACTCTTATTGGTTCAGCAGAAGACAAAAGTAAAGTTGTTGGTTAATATACCAACAAAAGCTGACATTTTGATCTCATACTGATATAAAGCTGCAGAAGGTAAAAGACAAAAGATGCTTGAAAACTATGGGAACAAAAATTGGTGCTCGACTTCATTTCTTCAATGCCAATTGTTGCTTTGACTTTAAATTCCTCAACTTTGTTGACTTGTAAAACTTCAATTGCTTCAGGTTTTCTTTGCTTCAGAAGTTTTCTTCTGACTTCAATTAATCTGCTTCAGGTTTCTGCTGCTCTTGTTGCACTTCTTCAGAATCTTCATTCTTCTGCCTTCCTTTGCATGTAGCTTTATCCTTCATACTTGTCTTTCTTTTCTCTTCATTCTTGTTCTGTCTTTCAACCATTCGAATTCTGGTTTTTGAATCCAAGCATCTCTGAATTGCTCTCAATATCATCAACTCTAGCTTCCTTCCAACCACTGAAATTTTGTTCTTCATTCTGCTTCTCCTCTTCACTCTCACTTAATGTGCAAACTCCTCCACGAACTTCAACGTAGCAGGCTGCATGAAACAACACAAATCAACAAAATAGAGGAAGGTAACCAAACCGATTGCATCGTGTAAATTGTATCGAAGAAATAGAAGACTTTTAATAAGTACTTCCTTCTCAACAGGACTCAGAAATTTAGAACACCAATTAACCACCTTAGTCTCTACCGAACTCACAATATGCCTATAATGAGCAATTGAAGAACGACCATACAATAATAGAACACCCAAATACTTACCCAAGTCAGAAGTAACGGTTACTCCCACAGACTGTTGTAGCTGGGAATTCATAACCCGAGAAACAGAATTTGAAAAATAAATTCTTGACTTAGAAAGATTAGCTCTCTGCCCACTCGCCATACAGAATACATCCAACACCTCACGGACCACTTTAACCTGTTTAGCTGAAGCCTTACAAAAAATCAGCAAGTCATCAGAAAAAAGTAAATGACTAATGCCTGGCCCACCTTTAGATGCCCTAACCGGAATCTATTTTTTACTCATCAGTGTTCTCTAAATAAGCATAGTCAAGCCTTCCATACAAAGAACAAATAAATAAGGGGAGATTGGATCTCCCTGGCGAAGCCTTCGAGTTGCAGAGAATGACGCAGAGGGGCTACTGTTCCATAGAATAGCCAATGAAGAATGAGAAAGAGCACTTAAAATTAGATTAACCTACTGAAAAGGAAAACCAAATACCTGCAATACAAACCGCAGATAGTCTCAATTGACTCTATCATAGGCCTTCTCAAAATCAACTTTCAAAGCAAAATGACCCACTTTACTTTTAGACCTCCTAAAAGAATGCAGTAATTCCTGAGTAATAATAATATTATCAGCAGTGGTACGACCAGGAATAAAACTACTCTGGATCGGGCCAACCAAGCCATCAATAAAAGGTTTTAAATGATTCGACAAAACCTTCATAACCACTTTATACAACACATTACAAAGTGTAATAGGTCGAAACTGATAAAGCGATTCTGGAGCATGAACTTTAGGAATAAGCACAATAAAACTCTTAGCAACATGAGCATCCATCACACCATAATTAAAAGTTTGCGACACAAACTGGAAAACCTCTTCACCAACCACATCCCAATACTTCTTAAACAATATAGGTTGAAAACCATCCGGCCCTGGGGCCTTATAAGAACCCATACTCGAAACAACCAACTAAACTTCTTCCCGAGTAACGGGCTTCAACATATCTTTAACTGTCGTTTCAGATAACTGAGGAAAATTCAAACCCGCAAAACCCACAGTATTAAAAACCCCATCATTCGAGAACAACTTCTCATAGAACCCCACTGCCATTTCCTTCAATAAAGCTGGATCAGACACCCACTCCCCAGAATCATTCTTCAAACATTCAATTTTATTCTGTCTCCGACGAACCCTAATAATCGCATGATAATACTTAGTACATCGATCACCATCCTTGATCCAGGCAGCACAAGACTTCTAAAACCAAGGTGTCTCTTCCTGTTTCAAACATAAATCATATTAGCATAACAAGTCTTTTTCAAGCAATAAGAGAGAAGAAGAGGGGTGATTCTGAATAGCCAACTAAACACCCTTTATTCGCTTTAGCAAAACCCTCTTATTCTTAAAAATATTACCGAAAACCTCCTTATTCCATCGAACAGCTTGTTCCTGAACCGACAAAAGAGCACCAGAAATAGAATCATGAGCCTTAAACCATGCTGATGAAACAACTTGCTTAAAATCCTCCTGTAAAGTCCAAACAGCGTCAAATCGGAATGGCCTCTCCAAAGGAAAGGCAGAGAAACCTCTCAAAGACAATAACAGAGGAAAATGATCAAAAGCAAGCCGAGACAAAGACATAACCGAAGGTTCAGGAAATCTCAGCTGCCAACTAGCATTACACAAAGCCCGATCCAAACGTTCTTGTATAACACCAATTCTAGGAATTGAGCGTGTCCAAGTAAACTGACAACCCTCACAACCCAAATCCATACGGGAACAATAGTTCCAATGCCGTAAAAACCTACTACAGTTAGCGACAGATGATAAATCACCCCTTTTTTCTCATGGACATATGTAATGTCATTAAAATCACCAAATAACAACTAAGGCTCATCTACAGAATCTGCAAGATCGTACATCTGAAACCAAAAAAAATCTCGCTTACTAAGAATAGGACTAGCATACACCGCAGTAAGAAACCAACTACTACTCCCCCTAACAACAACTGAACAATGAATAAACTGAGTATCCATACGTAGCAAACGTATATCACAAACATTCTTATTCCAAAACAACCAAACACCACCCGCAAAACCAACAGAATGAGAAAGGAAGAAGTCAGAAAAACCTACCTTCTTTGCCACTCTAGTCGCTCTATCGTCCGAAATTCGAGGCTCCATAATAATCAGAATGTTCGGACAATAAAGACGACATTATTCTTTTACATGGGTCAAAAAACCCCTCTTTGCAGCTCCACCATAATTCTACTGAATTATTTTTAAATCCATTAAAAATAGATTAAAAGAAAGAGCCAGAATCTTACAACTTTCTAGGTGGGCTTCGACTCCGACGGCGATCACCACAATCTCCATTATCATCTGAAATATCATCAGCGGTCTCCGAAAAAACCGTATAAGTCACCGCACAGTCAACTTTGTTAGCCAAAGCTTTCGAAGTTACCACTGGTTCCTCACACACAATGATGTCACTAGCAATGGGGTCAGGAGGTTTCGGTTCATTTGAAACAAATTTTGCCACCAACCCACTACCAACGTTATCAATCACCGGCAACACAGGCACCCCCGCTAACGAAAAGCTAGGAACCGGAGTCTCCACGACCAAGATCTGGTAAGATGCATCAGACACCATACCCGCTACTTTCGGCTCGGATCGTTGTCCAACCTCCAAAGCCTCCTTTCTCCTAATTACAACCATTGGACCCTCAGAAACAGACCTACTTACAACAGGCCCATTCTAAAACTAACCCTTCTCACTACCAGACCTCCCAACCCCCTTAACCACCACAGGCTTTTTACCTTTATCTCCTAGACCCACAGTCCCACCAACACTAGAAATCCTCTTGCCAGACCCAACCGAGCCCTTATCCACCTTGACAACCACTCTATCCTCCACCTGTAAAGAGTCAAATCGATTACCAGTAATAGTGTTAGATATTGTCTTCTCCTGAGAAATAGGAGAAGACTTACTTCTAACAATATGCCTTTGTTTATGTTGTGCAACCAACCATGGGTCAAAGATATCTTCTTTAGAATTTGAACTATTATCAACCATCGCTATATATGTAGCTACACCAGCATTCTCCGCCCCAGTCTTCACCGAAACTACCACCTCCATATAATTTTCAATACGATGATTGACACAGCCACATCTTGAACAGATCCCTAAAATTCCTTCATACTCTACACGTCGCCATGCACTGCCAATAAAAACCTTAGGAACAAGAGGTTGTTCAAGATTCAATTCCACACAAACTCTAGCAAAACGTTCTCTAGTAGCCATGGACGTCTGCCTATCTACCTTAATGGGCATCCCAATAGCACTAGCCACTGTAAATAGGAATTTATCACGATAAAATTATATTAGAAATTCAATAAAATGCACCCAAGTAACCATTGAGAAAATTCTAGCCATAGAGGGCTGAAAACCAGGCTTCCACTTCTGAATATACAATAGCTGACCTCCTACAATATAGGAACCATCGAACACAATTCGCAACATATCCTCCTTCTCTTCAAATTTGGCAAGGTAAAAACCAAACCCCAAATCAATTATATTTAGTCCCGCAGAAGGCTTTCAGAGCAAGGTCAACCGATTCTCTAAGTACGTAAAATTAATAGACCTCCTGTAAACTTTAACAATGAGAGCAACTTTCTACTTACCACTAACCTTCTGGACAATATCATCATCAACCAGAACCTTTGGGTGCAACTAATCATTCCCTTCATACTCTAAACGAATTTTTCCCGTCCACTGACTGCAAATATCAAAAGACGAACTTTGACCTACCGAAGAAGTGGGCTTTGCCCTAGATGGCTGCCCTACCAAACAATCACGAAAAGAAAGTGATGGCCACGCATGCAACTCAGCAGTAGCTGACAAAACGAGACCGACAAACGTAAAACCAGCTAAATCAGGGCCTAGCGGTTGTTCCACCTGAAAATTATTTTCAATCTACTGAACGAAGTGAACATCCTGAAAGCACGATGGAGAAACGTTCATGCCCACCGTCTAAACAGATATTTTTTGCCCAAGTCTCCTAAAAGCTGAAAGTCTAAAAGTGAACAACTCTGCACGGTGGTTGCATTGCCGTGGAAGAACAACGAATCACCTTAAACCCAAAACTTCCCAATTTACCTTATTGCACATTAATAAATAGTTTCATAAGAGTAAAATTGATTAAGTAATATAATTCATTATAATAAGTAAAATAATATTTCTTAATTTTTATTTAGATATATATAGTGATTGAAAAATATAGGTACTTATGCTTTTGCTTTACGTCACATTTGTATTTGTCAAAGTCAATCATGATATATAATTTAGAATTTTATTAGAATATGCATAATTTGTTTATGAGCAGCCAAGGCACAGGGTCGGTTGACTCTTGCCTCGTATCGATAAGTACCAGCTAAACCGCATTATACCATGTACGACAAGAGGAAATACTATTTTAAAAGAAAATTTTGGCCAATACTATTTTAAAACAATTTTATAAATATTATTTTAAACGACTGATGCATATTTTGTGTGTTACTCAAAATTTCTACTTATTATAAAATTATAATTATAATATGATGCTTGACAACTAAATCTTGTAATTATCATATGGATGGTGTAAATAGGATATTTATAATTTGGAAGATGTCTCAAATATGTATAACACCTAATATTTTCAAAACTAGACAGGAAGTTAAACCGGTAAGACAATATTAGCGTTTAAAAGGTTCAAATGGTATTAAACCATCATAAAACTCGCAAAAAATTAAACAAAAATTTAAAATATGATTGAAAGAGATTATTCTTATCTATTAATAATTGATGTTTAAATAAAAAATATTGTTAAATAAAAATTAATTGATTTATTTTAGTTTATAATAAGTTATTAATTTATGAAAATTTAAAAATTAATTAATAAGCTAATCACTAAAATAAGAGTTAATAAAATAAATCGAACTGAAAAGCTAGATAGTTCAAAATTTTTACAGTTGAACCGGTTAGATTTTTCAGTCGAACATAAATTACATAATGTCACAATAAAAATAATTATTTAATATGTACTCAAAAATAACGATTATGTGAATAAAATAAAATTGAGTGCCAGCATCTAGAGTAGGCCCTTTGCTTTTGAGAGACGTAATTTAACTCGTAGATTGGTTAATGAAATGTTGTACAATGCCGACGGTGAGAAAGGACCACGTTCAATTTTAAGTCCAAAAATGCCCTAACTTGTTCTAAAACATACCGAGCCATTATATAATTATCTTTTTAATAATGTCATATACTTTATTTTCAAAGGATTCGCACATTCGATATGATAACTTGTTAATAATTCCTTTTTTACTTCTAATCTCGAATAATGAAGAAAGAATATTGTCAAAAAATATTTAAAACTTGAGTTAGTTTTCTTTTCTTAACAAGAAAAGAATATGAATTATATTAATTTTTAATTGCATAATTATATTTACTTACACATTAAAAATTATAAATAATAAATAAAAATTTCATATAAGTTATTTAAATAAATTGTGATTTAAGTTCAAAAGACAAATTCAATCTAATTATTCATTGAAAATATTTTCTTTTAACTTTTCATTTTATTAAGATTAGCATTTTGATTCAAATCTAGCCTTCTTTGAAGTTAATATTTAAAATCTAGGTTAATTAGATTTTAAATTGAGTTTGGGTTCAATTTGAATCAATTCAAATTAAAATAATATTATTTGATTTAATAACTGAAGCATTGATTGATTAAAACGATATTATTTTGTTCGAATCTAATCAAATTTCAAACAGTTTGCTGACCGAAGAAAAAATTGGGCTTGACTTAAATTATTCATTAGCAACCCAACATTTTTATTCTCCAAGAGCAAAAGGTTAAAACATTTCTTTAAAACACAATTTATGTCATATTTTGTTTTCGCTTGAGTTGTTATGTCTCATTTATCTTTTGTCTGCTCTTGAACAAGCTCAAACAGCTATCTAGTGCAATACTTCTTATGTGTTGCTTGCTAAAAAGGAAAGACATTCTCTTGAAGTATTCTCGTAAGCTTTAAAATTTCACTGTTCACTATTAAAGCAAAGATCCAGGGTGAATTGGTTGAAATATGGTGATAAGAACTCATCGTTTTTCCAAATCCTTTCCTAAACTCATCAGTGAAGTTTTCCAAGACCAACTCTTTCCTCATGAAGTTAGCAGTGTTTCTGCACCGGTTTCCATTCAAGAAATCAATCATGCTCTTAAGTCTATCTGGTTCTGCCGGATCCTGCTGTGGCTGAACATCGTTATTCGGATCCATGAAACCTACGGGTATGTGGTTCTGCAACACCTGCAAAACAAATAAAAGCACGCCGGGTGATGGCGTGTCAAACCAATCAAAAATAAATTCCTACTCTAGAACACTTAAGCGAGTAAAGTGGTGAATAGGGTCGA
>JAOSBM010169554.1:0-10501 GCA_027568955.1 Erythroxylum tenue | reverse complement strand
CAACACTTGATTAAACTCTAATCAAGAAAATTCAACTACAAATTACAAATCCTAAACTTAGGAGTTCATAACAATGTTGCTAAACATGATTAAACAACTCCCCTTTGAAGCCAATTGAACTCTAGCCATTGTTACATCTTCAAGAGGAAAAGGTGCTTAGCCAAGCATTGCTTCGGGAGAACTCACAATTGGAAACCCACCAGAAGCATCCAGGTAGTAGCTATTGATGAAGGTGATGATGAAAAATGGAAGAGAGGTAATAGATGATGGTCGGAGTTGAGAGAGAGAGCCAGGTGTTGTGTATTTTCTCTGTCTCGATATATCTGTCGGCTCTTACCCTAATTTGGTAGGTTTTAAAACAAAGGATGATTTAGATCGGGTCGCACAGTGGGTAATTTTTCCAAAAATGGTTCGGGTTTTCAAAGGTTTGCCACGGTAAACTTTTCCCGAAAGTTTTGCTTCATTGCTGGTTCCTTCCCCGCTGCAAAAAAAATTATCTTCGCCGCGACGAACTTTTCCCGAAAGTTTTGCCTAGATTCTTTCGTATTTCGCCGCGGCGACAAATCCCTTTTGTCATGGCGAAGTTCCTGTTGTGACTGCTCTCTTGTTGACTTCACTTCAGCCTTCCTCGACTCTGCATCTTCTTCTTGAATCCCTTCTCCTTGAGTCTCCAACAATGAACAATCGTAGTTTGCAGTATCAATTGTTTTCAGAAAATTAATTAGTCTAATTAATACTGATTTGTGCCAATTTCACTATCAAACTACATAAAATAACGGTACACACTCAAGAGTCAATTTAAGCACAAAATCTAGAAATAGAAGTCAAAAGTGTAGTAAAAGTCATAAAAATGTCCCCAATTTATATAATAAACTTGGGCTCAATCAACGATTTGACAATGTCTGGATATGGACACTCAATTTGTGCTTCTATATCATACAATACACACATATTTGCTTAATACTAACTTGTTTAATCAAATGAGTACTCAATCATACATATGTATATGAGTTATGATCATTGCATGCTCAATTGCCAATCCTGGGTATGTATCCTTATTCACAAGTCTTGATCATGGATTCATTATAGCTTGTATTTATCTAGTTTGCAATTAGGTTATGCCTTAAGTAAGTTTGATTACTTTAAATTCATCAATCATGCATTCATCAATCCTTTCCTAGCATTATATAATCATACAAATACGTAATTCTCATTCAATCATACCTAATTCAATACCTATATCCTTTGAATCATATTTGCATTCATAAGAACATCTTTATACCATTAACAACTCATACTTCCCAAATTCATATACATTGATATCAAAAAATCCATTCCTTAAATTATAACATCAATTAACAACATAAACTTATCAAACACTTAATCAATTAATCAAATAACTATCTAGGTTCATTTCAAGCCCCCAATCATGTCCAGTTGCACCTAAGCAAAGTAACTTATCCTTATATGGTTCAAATATCACTCAAAAAAGAAATTTTCTCACGTCTATGCGTTGCCCACGATCGTGGGAAGGAGCTAATGTAGCTCCCACGATTGTGGGATGAGTGAACCTTTGGTTCACCATCCTTTTCCTTCAATTTTTTTCCAGCTTTTAACATCTTCATACCAAATTCAACACATCTTCAATAGAGTCCATTACTTATTTCTCAATTATACCTTAATTATATGTCATTTCCTCATCAATTCCATATCCAATTCCAATTCAAATCATTCCTTTGGTAGCTCAAAATTTATGGTCTTTCATGCATCAAAATCAGAACAGAAACTATCATTCATTTGATCATGCATGTAGTCCTAATTCTTTCCCATTTCAAAATCACTATATTCACACCTTTCTTTAACATAAATTCACCTTCATTATACCTCAAATCCCAATCCAATTCATCCTTGAAACAACATATAATCTATGGATTTTTCTATACATCAATAACTAGGCATAAAAGTATCCAAGTTCAAGTATCAATTTCCAGCACAATTCATCATCAATATCATGTACAATTCATCCCAATTCGATCATCATAACCCTTCTATTATAACATGCCATAAAGATCAATATTTTACTTACTTGTCTAGCTCAATTTTCCTCCTCAAAGATCAAGCTAATTCAGCTCTCCGTGCATACAAAATCATCACAAATTCAAGGTAGGAATTGGATGGTTTTCAACTAGGATCAAAGACTATAACAAGAACAACTATGTTCTGATTCTTTACCTAACTTTGTGAGGCTAAAAGCATGGATTTTTGTGTAGCCATTTAGCAAGACTTAAACCAAAAATGTAGAGTTATGAGATGAATGCAAGTTTCGGTGGAGAGAGTGAAGAAGGAAGAGAAATGAACTCAGAAGAAACTTTTCCAGCATTTGCTTAATTCAACTAGGTGCAATGTGTCATTTTCTTATATTAAGATTTTCCTTAAGCATGCATCCCATTTGTCCACTCCATAGGCTACCAAATGTCACAATAAAACCAGGCCATTTTTCACTCAATGATTAATTCCATTTGTCAATTAATTACTTATGCCAAATGTCACTCATTTATCTATGCCAAATGTCACTCAATTATAGGCTTAGTCATCCTAATTTTCCATGTCAATTTGTTTTGCCACTTGGTATTTTTCCTAGTCTAAATGTACATTTTAATTCATCAATTTTCCAATTGTAACAATTAATTCCATATTTGCTACTTATAACCAATCAAAACAAAATTTAAGACATAAACAATACACAATTCACATCATGATCATTTTAACCCTTTCACACCCCAGAATATGTCAATTAAGTGCATATATTATCTTTGCAATGTGTACTAATTCATAATTCTTATGTGTATGCTAATGATATGCATATGAATGAAATGAATTTTCATAAACTCTCAATGATATGACTCATATGCAAAAACTTAAGGCTCTAACCCTTAGTATGGAAGACCGGCTATTATAATTTTCCCCTTTAAGAAATTTCATCCCCGAAATTCGTACCTGATTGATTAAACAGATGGGGGTATTATTTCCTCATATTCTCTTCAATCTCCCATGTAGCTTCTTCTCTCAAATGATTTCTCCAAAGGAATTTAACCAAGTGGGTCACTCAGTTTCTCAATTATTTAGTCTGATAGCCCACTATTTTAACCGGTTCCTCCACATAACTTAAGTTAGTTACAAGTTAAACCTCCTAAGCTGGTAATATATGTGTCAGATTTGACTGATATCTCCTGAGTATACTAACATGGATCATATTGTGAATATGAGCCATCTCTGCTGGTAATGCTAACTTATAAGCCAATGGTCCTATTCTCTCAATAATCTTATATGGACAAATGTATCTAGGGCTTAACTTACCCTTTTTACCAAACCTTAGTACTCATCGCTAAGGTGATATTCTCATAAACACCTTATCTCCCACTTAGTACTCCATATCTCTCTTATGCTGATCTGCATAACTTTTTTTCCTATCTTGAGCCGCCTTAATTCTGCTGCAGATTAATTTCACCTTATCAACAGTATCTTAAATCAGTTCTGGGCCTTCAACAATCCTTAGACCCTCTTCATCCCAATACAAAGGCGTTCAACATTTTCTGCCATACAACGCCTCATATGGAGCCATACCGATATTACTATGATAATGATTGTTGTATGCAAATTCAATAAGAGCTACATATTGATCCCATGCTCCTTAGAACTCCAATACTCAAGCTCTAAGCATATCCTTAACAGTCCTAATAGGCCTCTCACTCTGTTCGTCTGTCTGGGGATGAAATGTTGTACTGAAATTCAATTTTGTACCCAATGTTGCCTGTAAACTACCCCATAATCTAAAAGTGAATTTGGAATCTCGGTCTGATACAATAGACATTAGGACTCCATGTAATCTCATTATTTCATTAACATACCTTCGGGCTAACTAATCTAGTGTATTATTCTCCCTCACAGGTAGGAAATGGACTGATTTTATCAATCTGTCAATAATAACCTCTATGGAATCATGTTACCGTAGAGTCCTCGAAAAAATCATAATGAAATCCATAGTAATCCTTTCCCATTTTCACTCCAGAATAGGCAATGACTATAACTTCCCAACCAGAGCCTGATGCTCTGCCTTAATCTATTGACAAGTCAAACATTTAGCAATATACTCCGCCACTTGCTTCTTCATCCCTAGCCACCAGAAATGTTGTTTCAGAGTACTGTACATCTTGGTAATACCAGGATGCATAGCATAGGCTGCTACGTAAGCTTTCTCCAAATTTCTTTTCCTATATCATCAACATCAGGTACACATAATATCCGCTTTAACCACAATACATTGTCTCTCAATTCAAACTCAAAACACAGATTCTGTTTCAACTTCTCTATAAGCTTCACCAGTTCTGGACCCTTGCTTTGAGCTTTTCTGATCCTTTCATGCAATATCGGTCTAAGCTTTAATGTAGCTATCAATGCTTCATTTTATCCCAAATTTAGCTCAACATTCAATGCTCTCAGTTGTACTAAGTTTGGTAACCTCGATGCCTGATTCTATGCCACACTGCTATTGGATTTCCTACTTAATGCATCAGCAAAACATTAGCTTTACTAGGGTGATAATCAATTGTACAATCATAATCTTTAAGTATTTCAATCCATCACCTTTGTCTCATATTCAACTCTTTCTAACTCAAAAAATATTTAAAACTTCTATGGTCTGTAAATATCTGAAATGTCTCACCATACAGATAATGTCTCCAAATCTTCAAAGCAAACACCACTGAAGCAAGTTTTAAATCATGAATCAGATAGTTAAACTCATAAGACCTTAACTGTCTCGAAGCATATGCAATCACTCTGCCATACTGCATTAACACACATCCTAACCCTTGGTGTGAAGCATCACTATACACAACATATCCTCCAGATCCTGATGGTATGGCTAACCCCGGTGCTGTAGTCAATCGATGTTTTAAAGTAAATCACGCGTTAGTGTAGTCTTAATGTTTAATACACAAAATGCACAAGAAGGGGGGGTTGAATTGTGATATCCTTTTTTTTCGTGAAAACAATCCCCTTCTCAATTTCTTTGAAAACTTGCTTTCAAAACTATTAAGTAAGAATATCACGATGTACTGCAATTAATTTCTAAGTACTTGTATAAACAATAGAAATTAAAAAGTCAAGAGTTAGAGAGTGAGCATTGATACGACAATTTTATCCTGGTTCACCCCAAACTGTGGGCTACGTCCAGTCCTCATAATCCTTTAAGAGATTTCACTATACTTCGAAAAAATACAAGTATTCTTTTCTCCGAGCCTCTTCAGGACTCTTACAGCAAGTATTTCTTTTCACTTAGCCTCTTTAGGCTCTCAGATTTCCTTCTCTCTTACAGAGATGTGTTGCTAGCTTTGTTACAGAAGATAATAACTCTAAAGTTTAGCACAATGAATACAATGATTCTCAAAGTCACTAACTTTTAATGTTGGGTCCCGAACTTTTCTTGGAAGTTAGAACAATTAATTGAGGAATTGTTGGCGATTATTCATATGTAGAGAAAAGGGAAATTCTTGAATTTGAAATGAAACAGAAAAGATGGTTTAGATACAAGATGGGTTTAGATACAAGATGGGTTTATATGTGAAATGTTAGAAGTTAAAAGTTGGAAAATGTAATTGAAACATGTTCATTAAGTATGCTTCGGTGTTTTAGCCATAACTTTTTCTCTAGTTATCCAAATGAGATGATTCTTGATTTGCATTAAACTAGAGAAATAAGGATACAAATTTTCTGATGAAATTGAGTTTTAATTCAATCTCTAAGAATATCAATTTTGGGATGGAAGTTAAGCACAGAATATTGTTTCAGCATAAGAATAGTTTGGAAATGTTTGGGGTATAATTTTTAGATTACTAAACCAAATTGAATGATTTTGATGTCAATAGAAAATTAAGACAATGAGAAACATTTTTCTAGAAGGAAATGCTAGCAAATTCCTTCAATTACATGATTAGAAAAAGGTCTTGAGTTTCAGAAGGATTTAAGCATGATTTAAATAAATTTTGAGGTTTTGATAGTTTAATTATTTTATTTTGTGGAGTTAATTAGCATGTTGATGTGAGCAAGATTATATGACATAGGTTAATTGAATTATTGTGTTAAGGTGGTAAGATTGCATGAGGGCTTTTTTAGGAAGATCACTTAAGCCATTTAAGTTGCAAGGCATGTAAGGAAGGATAAAGGGGTCTTTGTACACTTATTAATGGCAAGATTGTAAATAAAAGGAGTGGTCTTGTGTTTAAGAAGGGGGGAAAACGTGGATTGCAAGGGAGAAGAAGAGAAGAAACGAAATTGAGAGAGAAACAAAGGAGAGTGTCGGTTTTGGGAGGAAGGAAGAAGAAAAAGCTAGGGTTTCTTCATTTCTTGGTTTTCAAGAGTGGTTTTCAAGTTGTTCAAGAAGGAAAAAGGAAGAGGAGGATGAGAGCTTCCATTAGAGCCAAGAAACTCCTCATTTGGTGAAGGATCAAGGTAAGAGTATGTTTGACTTGTTGGATTTTTAGAAAGACTTTGGTTCATGGAGCTTAGGAAATACATGGGTTTAAGTTTTCTAAGATCAATTTTATAAATTTGTTTCTTTGGGTTGTCCAATTTGGATGCCTATTGATTTGGAAATTTTTTCATGGATGAAGGAGATTAAGAGAGGCAAGAGGAATTACAAAAAGGCAAGGGGAGGCAATTTGAGCAAAGTTTAAGCAAGGAATTTAAGGTGGGTTTCATGTTTATAATTGGATAATGAGCCATAATGTTTTCTTTTTAGTCAAGATAATAAAATGATTTTTTTAATTGCTTTATAATTGTGGCACTTGTTGCTTTTGAATGGTTTGCGAAATTGCTATATGTTTTGGTGTATGAAATTTTGATGATGAATTGTGAATTGTTACATGAAAGGGTTTTTCAAAAAAATTGCATGTTCATGAAAAAACAAGTTTTCGAAATGTTGCCATTTAGGCAATCTGCTTTCAAGTTCATAAATTATGTTGTTATGTCAGTTTGTGGTGGTCCCCTAAGTTAAGTTACGTGTACATTGACCTGCCTGCTAGTGGCATCTCCTTTATGGACTCCCATAAGTTCATGGCTATGTAAAACCATTATGTGGGATTGCGTTAGTACGTTATGTTCACGGCTACACAGGACCATTAAGTGGAAATGTGTAGAACATTATATTTTTGAATCCACCCGAACCATTCTGATGTGCTTATGTGTTTATGATTTGCGAATAAGTTAAAAATTGCATAAATTGTGTTGTCTGTGATTTTGATTTCATGACAAGAATTTTGAGAAACATATGTTTTATGACTCAATAAGAATTTTCCATGATAAAGAACTTTTTGAACGGTTTTGCTGTTTATTTGTTATAAATATGTTACCCACGAGCTTTTTAAGCTCACCCCCACTCTCTTTCTCCATCTTTAGGTGATGAGTAAGAGATCAAGTGAAAGTGAATTAAGGCATAAATTCGAATTTGCATGTTTTTTTTTTGGAATAATTGATGTAAAAGAAGGCTTCAGATGTATTTCGAGAATTATTGGGTTTTACATGCTTTGTATATTGGATTTTGATATTGATGATGTAATGTGGCTTGGAAATGCCATTAAAGCTTTGTAAACTATTGTTTTATGATGTTAATGAAATATGGAATTGTGTATGGATTTGAAATGTGAATTTATGTATGGATGATGTTAAGTTGAAATTAGGTAGGTTTGAAGTCATTAACTTGAGATGATGAATCTTGAGCATGAACTATTGTTATATATATAAGTGAGGCGTTATGGAAAAGAAAGATAGGAATTATAAATGATGAAATGTTGTTGAATATGAAGAGTCAAAAGAGTTGAGGTTGAGAGTTTGATGAATTCCAATTGGTAGTTGAATTGTTATGAATGATGTTGTGATGGAGGAAGAGAAGTTGGGATAAATTTCAAGTTTTTCATGAGGGAAAAATGTGTGTCTGAATTCAAGGGAAAATCTGGAAGAATCTAGGTAGAACTGGTCAAAATTATCTTCTTGGAAGTTTTAGATGATCTTTCTAGCTTTCCAACGATATAAAGTTTGTAATTTTTGGATATCGGAGTGAAAAGATATGATTGTTACAAGATGTGATGCTGCATGGAATATTTGCATAAGACAGCTATGGTGTATTGATGAGAATGTGTGGTTTTGATGAACCAAATGGGTTGAAAATTTAGAGTTTTATGAGATAAATTTGGTGTTTGAAGTGTTAGGGAGTGTTATTGTACTAGAAGGGTTGAATTTGGGGAGATTATGAGTGTATATGGTGTTAGAATGGACGTTGGAAGCATTGGAGAGACTTTGGAAGGAGTTTTGAGTCACCAATGTCCGTTTAACGAACCTTCTCAGATGAAAAAGGACCTCCTGCCTCGCCAATGTCCGTTAAATGGACCTTCTAGGGTGAAAATGGCTTTTAAGCCAGTCTATGTCCGTTAAACGGACATGGATGTCTGTTAAACGGACATTCACTAGACAGCTACAGTAAATCGCCATTTTTGACCCTTTTATAAGTAAAATCTCGCTTTGTAGTCTTCATGAAAGTTGTAGATCTCAATATCCTCTTTCCAATAGTCTAAGAACGAACTCAATCAGACATTTTTGGTGAAAGTTATGGCATTTGCGCCAATAGATGTTACTGCATGATTGAGGGTATAAACATGTTTGATTATTTTGCCCATAACTTCATCATCCGACCTCCAAATGAAGTGATTTTTGAAGAAATAGATTTCTAAGACATGTTTATATCTCTCCATAAAAAATTTTATCTTTTGTAGTTGATTTGAAAAGGTTTGATGGAAAGAAAATGAGGGATCGGTTGGGAGAGCATGATTAAAGTATGAACACCCTTTAGCTTTTTAAGCATATCTTGATCTGTAGAGCTCCAATTGAGATGGTTCTTGATTCAAAACAAGCTAGAGACTGAGAGATATGATTTCTTTGAAGAAGTTAAATTGAAACTCTGGTTTTAAGATTTCCAAATTCTGTGCACAAATAGGAGAAATGAGTTCGAGTATGCTGACTTATTTGTGCGGGCACGCCATTGAACATATTGTGAGGAAATTTTTGGGATGTTATGAGAATGAAGGTGAAATAACCCTTCAGGGTAAGATGCTCACATTTCATGATCCGAAGTTGGGTTCCGAAAATGGGATCCAACAGTTGTGATATCAAAGCGAGAAGATGAACCGTTGATGGTTAAAGAGATTACAAGGAACCACGCTCAAGTATTATGGTATCAGAGTAAAAGTTGGACTCTGGAATCAAGCGGGGTCTAATAGAAGTGGTATCAAAGCAAGAGTTGGGTTTCAAAAACGGGACCCAACATTTAAAATCTCTCACTTTGTAAAATCTCTAATCAGTCTTCGACTCTGACTTGTATTTATAGCCTTAGTCTTCAACTACTTCTTAATAACTGCTTCTTTCTTCTTGTTTCTTGATCTTTGAAGAAATAGTTATTCAGTTGAGCTCTGGAACTAACGCAAACTGATTAACTATCCGACGCAGTATCGATTCTTCGTCTCATTTTCTCTTCCGCTTCGTCTCATTTTCTCTTCTGCTTCGTCTCATTTTCATTCGTCTTAGTTTCTGCTCCGCTTGGTCTCATTCCTTTGTGTCTTATTTTTGCTTCGCTTCTTCTCATTTTGTTACATCTTATTTTTGCTCCGCTTCGTCTTACTTCTTTGCGTCTTATTTTTGGCTCAGCTTTGTCTTAGTTTGACTTCCACTTCGTCTTACTTTGACTTTCGCTTCTGTCTTAGTTTCCTTCTGCTTCTTAATAAAGCGTTCCATTACTTTCTAATATTATTATTATTTTCTTTTTATCAAAATTATTAATCGTAAAGTCATTTTGACTTAACAATCTCCCCCTTTTTGATGATAACAAATAATCATATTTAGAAAGATAGTATTATTTATAAGACGATGTGCAATTGAAAAAATTGTAAACTTTATCTTCTATCTTCGTCTCTTCTTCTTCTTCTTCTTCTTCTCTTCTTCTTCTCTTCTCCTCTTCTTTTCTTCTTCTCCCCTTATCTTTCTCATTTTCTTCTTTCTCCCCCTATTTGTTATTGATCAAAAATCGTGACCATATATGCTCCAATATTTCAGAAAACATTTCCTTCATTTCAGTTCAGAGTGACTTGAGGTCTTGACGTTTATTAGCTACCTCCTCTTGTAAGTCACCCATTGAAACACACAGATCATCAACCTTGTCTTCAATTTCTTCGACTGAGGCTGCATCAACTTTGTACTGTGCTTCTTCAAAACCAATAGTAGTACCATATGATTCTGACAGTATGACATCCGGTTCAATGATTGTAATCATAGGAGGTCTGAAGGATAGGTTTGGTTCAGGGAGATCAGATCATCAGGATTGGGTAGTCTTGGAACTTGTTTTCCAAATAGGTGTAGGACATCTCCAATTGAAGATATAGAACTCAAGGGTCTGATG
>JAOSBM010169546.1:0-10502 GCA_027568955.1 Erythroxylum tenue | reverse complement strand
ACTAATCAAATTGTGTTTTAAACCATCAACTAGCAGAACATTATCAATAGTAGCAAAAGAATCTTTACCAATTTTACAGATTCCAATTATTCTTATACTGAAAATCTTGGAACATAGACCTTCTTCCCGTCATATGTCGGGAGCATCCATTGTCCAAATACCATTGGCTTTGGCTGCTTCTTCTAAGGAAGGATATCTGTAGGAGATATTATGTATCTCTTAGGTACCCAGATTTTATTAGGTCCTTTAGGGTTAGTTTTGAGATGATTTATAGAATGATGATGATGCAACTGATGACATTTCTTCCAATAAGGAGCAAAATTCTTTTTATGTTGATTATTGCTTTTAGCAAACCCTAATCCAGTCTTATCATTAGAGTGACTGTATCTCCCTAGCATATCATTCATTTTTCTAGTACTCTCCATAAATGTTGATAAATCAGCTCAAAGACTATTGATCCTTTGTTTCAGTTGATTGATCTCCTCAGATCTATCTACAGCTATCTTTTTCTTCATCTCGTCTACTTGTTTCTTTAGGCAGATGTTTTCCTTCTTTAATACTTGCGTGTTCTTCAAGTTTTCTACATACTTTTTCTTTAACAACTTATATTGTTTAAGTATTGCATGATAATCTTCTAGTAATTCTGAATATGCATCTTGTAATTCACTAAATTTTGAGGTTAGCTCCTCATCACTTTCTTTTTCGGCTACTAGGTAAATGTTAGCTTGTACCGATGCCTCTGAGTTAGTATCAGATTCAGACGAATCCAAATCTTCCCAGGTTGCCATCATGCTCTTCTTGTTTTCTCCATTCTTCTTTGGTTTTCTTTTCAACAATGGACATTCGGACTTATAGTGTCCAGGTTTATTTCATTCATAACAAATTACCGATGTTTTCTCATTCTTGCCTTCATCTTTGCTATTCTTCTTGAAAGAAAACTCTTTATTTCCTTTTGCCTTCTTCTTCCACATGCATCTGATCTTCCTTGAGATAAAGGATAATTCATCATCTTCTTCGCTCGAATCTTGATCTGATTCACTGGAGTCATCATTCTTGACTTCCTCGATCTTTAATGCTTTTGACTATGAACTCCTCTTCAATGCTATAGATTTATCCCTTCTGGGTTTATCTTCTGCATCGAGCTCTACTTCATGTATCTTCAAGGATCCAAGCAATTCATCAAGATTTAAAACGCTCAAGTCCTTGGCTTCTTGTACCGCGGTGACTTTTGGTCTCCATCTTTTCGGTAGACTTCTGAGAATCTTTCGAACGTGATCTTGATTATCATAAGTTCTGCCGAGAGCTTTTAGTCCCAAACATCTGATCGATAGACTCTTCATCCTTCATCTTGAACAGCTCATACTGGTGTACAAGAATGCTTATCTTGGATTCCTTTACTTGACTGGTGCCTTTTTGTGCGATGAGTAGAGTATCTCACACCTCCTTCACAGTGTCGCATCCATGAACTTTATCGTACTCACTTATGCGGGTACAACTTAGAAAGAACTTGGCCTTTGAATTCAGTTGGAATCTCATTTTTTGATCTGTTGTCCATCTAATTCGTGGAATAGAATTTCCTTTATCAGCTACGGGATTGTCATTGAGCATGCATTGTACATAGTCTATATACACAACTTTGCATAAATGAATACTTATAATTGTGCAATTATTAATGTGTGCACCACATGTTTATTGCATAATTTAGATTTGTAGGATAAACGACCGCATTCAGACGTTTCCAGAACTTGGAAGCAAATGCTAATATGGAGCGTATTATGAATAGACCTAGATGGTCTTACTTTATTGTTTGTTTTGTTTATTTTATGAAATGAGTGTTATATTGATGTGATTTGATTATGTTGCTACTGGATAATGAAGGTCTGAGATTTGATGCATGTTTGTGATATTGAAGTGCTACTAATATGTGAACATGATGAAATAAGTGCTTTTAAATGTGATATCTGAATGTCGAACCAAGGTTCGAAGATCAATGTTAATATGATTGATTACCAATATGTGAATGTGAAGCATTCCAATACATGAATGCATGATCAAATAATAGGAGTTGTAACCTGAGTAGCCATCGAAAAAGAGCTTAAAGCTCAGATTGTGAAAAAAAAGAGCCTAGAGCACAGAAAGTGTATAACAGCCAAAGGCTCGCTATGTAAAATGAGCCCGATATCTCCAATAGATACGGGGCAAATATCAATGAGCTCGGTATCTTCGATAGATACAGGATAGTTATCAATCAGCCCGGTATCCACAATAGATACGGGACAATTATAGGCACTCGGTCACAACAAAGTAATAAATGAAAGTGAGTCTCACGTGCATTGCATTATAAGTGATATGTGTATTTTTAAATGATTGAAATAGTCGATTTGACTATTCTGAATGTGAAGTGTTATGTGATTGAGTGAGCCATTGAGGATGATCACTCACTGAGTTCGTAAAAAATCACCCAAAATTTGCAATTATTTTTTAAGTTCAGAAGAGTACCCTGTTGGGCAACTGGGAGTATACCTACCCCATTCGAGGGAGACATAGAGGTCAGGATCAGGTTGCGTTTGCATTTGTAATTTTCTATTTTTGTATAAATTTGTATATTCCATAATTTCTTTACAATATGTATTCAAATATTTATGTATGGAATAACTTTCCAAAATGGAAAGGTTTGTAAATGAGAATGATTTTGAAGTGTGATGCTATTATGTTTATAAGTGTTTTATCTTTGAAATGGGCCTGATTGGAAAGGGAAATTTTGATGATTTGTGTAACTGTTGAAATGTTGTTAATGAAAATGTTATGAAATAAAATGAGCCCAATTTGATTATTGATTTCTGCATATGCGTATGATAAATGAAAAAAATTGTACTGCGTTTTTAAGTGGTTAACTATTCTAGAATGTCACTCTTGCGGGACACACACTCGGATATCACTCAGGATGTCAGGTACGTGTCTCGAGAGGGTGAGGTGCTACAATTTGGTATTAGAGCCCAAAATTAGTATCTTACATGGGTGTTTTTCAACATATGTGTCAAGTTACATGCGTTTTAGTCATGTTATAGCAAACAGTAGCAACTGATCCCTAGTCTGAGTCGCAATTACATGAGGAACATGCGTGAGAATTTATTGAGAGTTTGAGCAATTAGAAATAGTCA
This sequence comes from Erythroxylum tenue, assembly GCA_027568955.1. Taxonomy (NCBI): domain Eukaryota; kingdom Viridiplantae; phylum Streptophyta; class Magnoliopsida; order Malpighiales; family Erythroxylaceae; genus Erythroxylum; species Erythroxylum tenue. Next base: position 7,341 of record JAOSBM010169546.1, on the reverse strand, counting down.
AAAAAATTATGATATGTCATAATGTGGGAAAAAAGTTTGTGGATAATTAGACATGAGAGATAGTATATGGTTAGATATGATAGATAAAGATTTAACACAATTGTATTGGTGGATGTATTATGGAATATGATGTCAATATTGTACTATGATGGTATACCCTTGAATGAGATATAAATGAATGTAATGTCATGGATTGATGGAGGAAAATAAGGATATAAGTAGATCTAATGAGATTAAAGTGTATAAGCCAAGTTGAAAGCAAATAAATCTTTCTATGACCTTTAAAGGTCGAACTTGGACTTAGAATGGTTGTGTGATTATCGTGATAAGAGTTTATGATTCAGTATGAGAATATGTCTGTGGAATGGAGACTAGAGTTTCATAATGGTTATGCCTCTATAATTATGAATTGATTGAGAATATACATATGGGAGATGAAATATATAATAATAGGAAGATGAGATAGAAATGAGATAAAGAAAAAGATGATAAATCAATTGAGAATAGTTAAGGCACCCAATATGGTAGTTAAATCATTATGACATGATGTAACACTAGAAGAGGCAAATTTGGGAGAATTGGGGTAAAGTTGATGTTAGTATATGTCAATGCAAGGAAACCTCGATCGTGGCAAGGATAAAGAGAGAAATATTTTCTAGAATCAATTGAGATCAAAGTAATAATACTATTGTAAGATGATTGGTGATCTGTCAAAAATAAATCTCTAGATAGACTGGGATGACCTTGATGATACATACCTAAGCATATGTGACAATAATGATGCCTACTACATCATTAGGTTTTGGTAACCAGAACATTATGACCTTATAAGAGACAATAAAAATTGATCTTCTTGAGGTACTAAGAATGTCTGATAAATAGTGATGGAAACAATGGATTGATAAAAGTTACATGAATAATATAGATGATAAAAATAAGAAATCTTCTTTCGAAGAAGAATTTCACCGAATTAGATTAAGCGGACCAGATAGTTTATTCTTAAGAATGATTAATGAAGGAATGAATAGAATGATCAATGAAAGAATAAATCAGAAATAATATTGCAGTCCTAATCCTAACGAAGACTCAAGCATAAGATGTAGAATATGCTACAGAGAGTGTATGCATTTTGTTGATGAAAAGTATCCAACTATGTGATTGAATTTTTGAAATTGAGGTGACATTAAGTATATGAGATATAGATCAGATCTGATGAAGGTGTTACTAACACCAGAAAATAAGATTTCTAATAAATCGAATTGTGTGGAGAAACTAGTATGAATGAGCTTGCATTAGAAAAAATCCACGTGAAAATCAGGAAAAATTAAATGAATTGAGAAAATCATTTGGGAAACTGAAAATATTATAAGAGAATATTACCTCATTAAGGAATTAGATACTTAAAGAATTACGAGAACAAATTATGGGCATAAGGAGTTTTGGGTTATATCTGTTGGAGTTAACCCAACAATATTATGGTATTGAAGATTAAAGTGATCCGAGCAAAATTGTATCAATTAGTGACTATAATCATAGATGGTATTTTAAATGCATTAGAATAGTAAAGAGAACATTTTGTGTAGCACCCCACTCTCGCAAGACACGTACCCGACATCTATGGTTATATCCGAGTACGTACCCCGCAAGGATGGCATGCTAAAACGATCATTCGATCAAAATTCGTTACAAAACTTTTGTTTCTTTAAAACAAGGTAAACGTAAGCGGAAATCACTAATCAAATCGGCCCATGTCATTTAAAAACATTTCCATTTACAAGTTACAATTATTACAAACATTTGTATTTAACAATAACTTGGGCCCCTTTCAGATACAAAACACTTAAAACCATAAAGTCATTTCATTACCAAATCGTTTACATACACCTTGTACAACTTTTGCAGAACATAATTCAAAAAAAATAAAATCACTGAAGACATATGTAGTTGCAAACTGATCCCGACCCCTAATCCATGTCAGACCTCAGTGGCTGAACTCCAATTGCTCTAATTGGATAACTCTTATGAACCTAAAAAACCATATTGCAATTTTGATGAGTTTTGCAAACTCAATGAGTAAACCATCATTGATGAATTCACCGGATTATATGCACACATCACATATTACACAAACATTCATACACATATACATTTATGATTCAAAACTCACACAATAGGGTATAACATTTAATCATTTCAAACATATCATAAATAAACAAATACATATGCATATGAGACTCCCATTCGTTCTTATTTTTGTGACTGAATGCCTATCACATACTTATACAAATTCTGGCCCATAGGGCTCAGTTAGAACAGAATCACGGAGCAAAGCTCTACGTGCACACACATATATCACGGAACAAAGCTCTACGTGGAAGCGTTTCATACTGACAATTCAAGTCACAACGCCTTTATCTGAGCATGCATTTATGAAATGCATCAAACTGAATATGGCATATATAACAGTCACATATAGTGCTCAAACAAAACTTATAATCAACGGACCTAAGTCCGGCATTCAACTTTGGTTGAGAATTCACATATCATAAAGGATTTCGCATCAAAACAGAACACTTAACATGCATTATGCCATATCAGACAATCACATATTATATTCAATTAGAAACTCATAATTATCGGACCTAAGTCCAACATTCACCTTTCGTTGAACATTCAGAATTTCATTGCAAATCAAGCCACAATCAAAGCACTTCCAATACATTCCTGAATATTGATCTCCTCGGACACTTAAAGTTCGGAATTCATAAACAAATCGCAAACAGCTTAACAATATTGGAAGCTAACAAAACAAATCAAATCAATCCTAGGAATTCATCTAGGTTGACTCACAGTACGCTCCAATAAGCTATTGCCTGGATGGTCTGGCAATGTCTGACTGGCATCTAAAAATCTCCTCTATATCATACGAAACACATTTACAAATATCACATTTTTGCACAAATGTTCAAGTGTTCTTTTATGCACATCAATGTATAGAATGTATGTACTATGCATGTTCAATGACAATTCTGGGGTACTCTATTGCGATCCTTATCAAAATTCATTCAAATATCAAAGCCCTCAATAATACTATGTATATTTACAATTGGATTGAACCAAACAATGTCAAACAATTTCATAACTTCATTGATTACTTCAGATTTTTCCTCTAATACATACATGGGTCAACTTCCATACTAAATCAGATAAGGTAAATTACCAAATTAGACAAACATTCCTTCTGTAAACTTGTTCTCCCATTTCTTAGCTTTCTAATGACACCAAAGTCATTTAATTTGGATCAGTATACCAAGAGATATACTCAAAATATCTTGGACTGTTCTCAAGTTCCAGTAGAATTCTTACCTTAACTTCCAACAAAAATATGAAAATCTTAGAAACAGAATTAAAACTCCATTTCTTCATAAAAGTTGTATCCCTATGTCTCTAGTTTGCAAAGAATCAAAAATCACCCCATTTGGATAGGTATAGAGAAAGTTATGGTCAAAATACGAAAGCATGTCAGAGCTGTCAAGGGGGGACCTTCGTCGCGATGAGGAGAAAATATAAGGTTGCGACGTACAAACCAGAAATTAGTTTTTCTCGGGATTTTTATGCAGCTTTCGCCATGACGAACTCAAGGGGGGTGTCATGCATCACGACGTACAAAAAGAACTGAGTCGCGATGAGCTCAAAGGTGCCTCACACGTCGCGACGTACAGAGAAGATTGACTCGCGGCGAGAACAAAAATGGACGTCGTGACGTCTGGTTACCGAAACTTGTCTTCCACAATTTCCAGATTTCACTCTCACTCTAACATCAAACACTTCTATACTCAAAGCAATCTCTATAACTTCACTTCATTTAACTCTTAATTCAGTTCAAATCATTTATATAAGATCAAAACTCAAGATTCACTCTTAAACATCTAAATCCGACCATCACACATGCAGCTTCACTTCCACTGATAGACAATGAACAAACATACATGCACACCCATTTCAGCTTTTTTTCTAACCCGAACAGATTATATACATATATAGATTTTTAGGCACTCTTCTGTAACTCAATTGAAATAAAACAGATCTTATTTCATACTTTGCTGAGCACATTTTTATTTTACAGATTCCACCATCTAGTTCATTCATCACCGAAACTTTGCTTCTCTAACCTCACATGCATGCATGTTAATATTGACACCAGAAACTAAACATCGTTGGAACTACTTACTGGATTCAACTGTAACTTCCGGAGAGTAACTCGACAACACAAAGGCACAATCACTTACTATTCGGCGATGAACAAAACCAAGTAGAACCTGCTTCCGATGAACAAAGTTACAGTAACTCTTCCGAATGTCTTCATTTCAACACCTAAAATACGTGGGTTCTTGCATGTCCTACATTTGTCACCACTAGCAGTCCACGTGTCACCATATATACAAGCCATTTGTCCCACTTATAAGATGCCACATGTCAGAACATAAATGGCCCATTATTTCAATATTTTTCTTTAGCCCAAAAAATTACACCAAATTTCAAAAAATTTACCAAAAATTCTGAAATACCAAAAATATTACTAAAATTGCCAAATCACATTTTAATCACATTAATAACTTAATTATACCCGAAAAATGTCATGAATGCATGTACAATCATATTAATTTGCAAAAATGTGCATGTCATATTTATCATGAGCATGAATTGAACTTTCTAATTTCTCAATAATTCTCATAATTCACAATTTTAGCCCTCACATGGGTAACAAGATGTTACATTTTGAATACTTCAGAAAATCTTACCTATCATGAAGGTAGAAATAATTATATGCCAAGTTCCATAAAAGTGAATCTTAGCTTAATCAAATAAATAGTGGGTAGTATAGTATTTGAACATGGCACATTGGGAGACCCAAAGAAAATAGAGGTGATGATAAAGTGAGAAACTACAAGGAATATATGCGAGATTCGGAGTTCTTTAGAACTAGCTGCATGTTGGATACTACCAGAGATTGTTAAGAAGTTTTTACTGATCTTTTTCCTTGACGAAAATGTCTGAGGGAAAACGTGTAAAGTGTATGGACTGATGAATGTAAAAAGAATCCTTGATAAATTATAACACCGATGTAATTATATCGTTTGGTTATGGAGGCTATATTGTATGTAATGAAGTTTCACATCAGAAATTAGGATGAAATCTAATGTAGTATAATCAAGTGATTTCTTATGCATGGAGATGGTTTAAGCCTCATGAGTTGATTATTTAATATGTAAATTGAAACTTACTGCAATAATGATTGCTTGAAAGTTTGGAGACATTATATATATACAAAAACATTTCAGAATTTATAGAAATCATTAAAGTTTGAGGTAATTATTGAGTTTGAACGAATTGAAAATGAGGTTGAGACAAAGGATAGAGTTACTGGAAGATTGCGATGTACAAATGGGTATTTCCTACTAAAGCTAATATTGTAATCAAATGTATTGAACAGAAAGTTCAATAACAAAATAGTACAAATTCAGATATTGAGATTACCAGACTTAGTGCAATGAAGAGCATATAATGTTGAGTTAAATTTTGGGCAAATGAAAATACTATTAGTTGTTGAATTTAAGATTAGTTTCACATAAAAAGATTAACAAAGCCCAAATTGAGGATTCAAAAATTCTGAATCTTATTAAGGAATTGCAAACGAATCTGACTTTCGAGTTGAATAGGAAAAATGATACTTTGTGATTGAAATAAGAAGTATGTGTACCCGATAAGGAGACTGTTAGAGAAAGCATAAGAAACAACCGAAGCTATACATCCTAGTAGGAATACACTGAATTAGCATTTGACAACTAAAGAGGTAGAAGCAAGTGATTACATGTATGAGTTGCTAACAATCTTAACTGTATGGATTATAGTGAGATGGATATAAGAGTTAAGTGTATTAACAATAAAGAGATGGGAAATACTAAACGAAAGATGAAATATTTCTAAGAATAGCACCTTGCCAGGGTGTGCTTAGATTGTGATAAAGGTGTGCTCAGATTAGGAAAAAGGATAAATTAAGCTCAAATTGTATTGGTCTACATGAAGTTATTGAGAGCATAGGACTATTAACATATAACTTTGTACTACCAATAAAGATGTCTCAGATCCATAATGTGTCATATGCGAGTATGCTAAGAAATATTAATATGATTTGATATTGGTGTTATCGTCACAGAAAAAAGAGAGTAAGTAATCTGAAACATGATGACAAACCAGTTAAGAGAGTGAATGACTAAATAAGTGATTGACAGACCTAGTGAATCTATCGACTATGTTCATTCGGAAGAAATTATTCGAGTGATAAGGCTAAATGGGAAACCAAGGATTATATGAGGAAATGATACCCCTGCCTTCCTGATCAATTAAATACGAATTTCAAGGATGAAATTTATTAAGGAATGGAGAAATGTAATATCTCATTCTCATATTAAGAGTTAGAATCCAAAAATACGGTACATGTGAGATCAATGAGAGATTAAGAAAAAATTGCATTTTCATGCTCATGTATATTGTTAGCATACACGCACGTGAATCTGAATTTTTGTACACATTAAAATGACTGTACATTCATTCATTGGCATTCCGGGTATAATTGGTTATAAATGTGCTTATATTGAGAATTGTGAATTATTTATATTGAAAGTCGAATGGGCGAAGTATAAATTGTTGGATTACAATTTTGGTGAATTTTTGGAAAATATCTGAAAAAATTGGAAATTTTCTAGAATTTATGGATATTTTAGACTAGAAAAAAGCCAAGTGGCAGAACAATTGATGAATAGTAGTAGAAATAAGATTCAAATGGCAGTGGAAAATTTTGTATGTGACATTAAGATTTCATGACAGGTGTCATTGAAAATTGGGAGACAATTGGATTATAAATTGGAGACAAATGAACTGATTTCTAAGAAATATGCAGTAGTGTAAACAAGATGGCATTATCATTCATTTTTTATTTAAGTGGGGAGTGTCATGACATGTGTCATGACACCCATCAAGTATTTAACCTCCTTGCTTATAACCCACGATTTACCCAATGTCATGACACCCACCAAGTATTTAACCTCCTTGCTTATAACCTATAATTTACCCAATTAAATGACCTTCTCCTTTGTTTTTCTCTTAAACAAAATACTCTCTTCTTCTTTATTCTCTTAAGCTATGACACACTCACTCTCACTTTCGTTACGTTGAGCTTGTGTGATCATCCTTCACCTTACGGCTTCAACACCTTGTTACCTCCATCATATTGATGAAAAACCCACCTATTCAACTTTGGCAACATGAGGATTGTTTGAT
>JAOSBM010169536.1:0-10502 GCA_027568955.1 Erythroxylum tenue | reverse complement strand
TCCATCCTAAACCCCCAAATCGGAGGTTTCTTATTTTCACTGTTTAGGATGGAATGGAACGTAACATGAAACCCTCCACTTCCATCCCATTCCATTCCATTCCATTATGAAACTCTCAACCAAACGATGGAACTATGTTACGTTCCATCCCTTTCCATCCCTAACCTCCGAACCAAACAAGACCTAAAATTTCACATTAAGATTATAAAACTTAGTGTGACGATATCCAATACGTAGATGCATTCAATTGCTTTTTTTTTGAAGAAAAAAAATAGTTACTTGAAATTTTGATTTTAATTTTCTCTTTTAGTAAAAATATAGTTACTTGAAATTTTGATTTTAGTATAAAGTTTCGAGAGTTTTCTTTTTTTTAATAACTTGTGAAAATTATAAAAATTGGTTTTATAATTTGGCTTTCATTTTTGTCATAACATCATTTTATTATACATTAAATATAGTTTTTAATTTTTAATATTTGTAAACTATGAAAAATATAATCTCATTAATTAATTAATTTTAATAATTGATTTAAAATCTAAAGTGAAAATTATTCAGTAAATATATTTTAAAATTAAATACATAAATATCATATCATTTCCTCAATGAGACCATGTGAAAGTGTACCAAAGTAGCTCAAATCAATTAGCCTGTTCTTAGTCAGAGACCACTTTGTTAATGCGTTTAGGACCACGCTTTACCAACTCTATTAAGAATTTCACTCAAGTCTCCCCAACAGGCAACGACCTGATCTCTCATCATTGTCATTATCATCATCATACTTCAAAATTTTGCATTAAAATAGAGTTTAGCAGAGTCAAATAATACACAGCCGATAATGTAGAAAAAACTATTTCTAATAGACCCACATATATATGTGACATGATAACAAAAATGTAAGATACAAGGAATGAATTAATAAAGATTGATAAGACATTGAAATATATGGATGTCTGGTATGTTTATTATAAAAGAAAAACTTTTGAGCAAACCTGTCGCGGATACCAAATTGATAAGAATTTTTTGAGAAATTGAAAGGAAAAACATGCAGGAGAGCATTAGAAGACAGAAGGAGTATTTGCAAATTTCATTTGCCCCCAGTTTCATTGACCACTGCTGGTTTATATAGAAATAACAAGGAGAAAGAAAATGTTGTCTCCACCACCTAAACAAAAGGAACCACAATCTGGTGGCCATAACCACCTAAATACAGGAAAGCAATATGGATAATCCACAACATTATTTAAGCAGAAAAATCAGCTAACTGCACTTGATTGAGTCTTCACCTAAACAAAAGGAACCACAATCTGGTGGCCATAACCACCTAAATACAGGAAAGCAATGTGATAATCCACAACATTATTTAAGCAGAAAAATCAGCTAACTGCACTTGATCGAGTCTTCAAGAACTGTAGCAGTTCCAACTCCCTACCCATGCACTCTGCACGTTATATTGCACGTATCAGTATGCTAAAACACAAGTTCATGGGATACATTATCTTCTCATGACAATCCCAAATTTAGGCAATCCTAACAAATTCATCGGAGGAAAATAGTCCCACCAGCGGCTAAACAGCACAAGTTAAAAGAAGCTTGACAACAGTACAGTTAACACCAAACACTATAACATTACCACTGAACTCTAACGCTCTTCAAACCACCGGTTTATTAAGTTCCATATGTCACTCAGCAATTCCCTAAGTCTTGGGGGTAGGTAAACGCCTTCTTGTAAAGCATGATCATAACGCTCCTGCCGACTCCAACTTAGAGGTCCGTATCTCAAGTCTGTGTCGAAACTACTCAATATTTCATCATCTGCAAGCAACAAATATATACACATAAGAAACTATTGGTTCAATTAGCAAAAGGAGAGGGCATAGAGATGCCCAGAATGATAACCAATTAAGCAAATACCAACAACTAAATTTTCTGCCCAATTCGTCATGGCCGACTGCCCATCCAGCGGTTACAATTTTATTGATTGTCAAGCTTTATTTTCTGCTCTTAATTCTCAATCCTTAGACTTCTCTAAGTTTGGTATTATTGTGTTGGACTGTAAGAAATTATTAGCGCTACAACCGGATATCCATGTTGGATGGATACGCCACATTATGAATGGCACTGCTCACACTCTCTTTCCTCGAGCATCCATTCAATTTTCACCACTGTATATTTGGGGAACTATTCCGGCAGTTCGCTACTCTCATTATCATTAATCCAAGTATGGGATTTTCTACTTTCAAAAAAAAAACAACAACTAAATTTGCTAATCACTATATATGAGACGGTTTCTCTAGGGTTATCAAATTTCCCCCGAAGACACATAACAGGAAAAGAAAAAAGAGGTTAAAACCCTAGACGGTTCTCTAGGGTTTTCAAATTCTTCTCTGTTTTTTTTTTTCCTTCTACGGCTTTCTTATTTCTCTAAATTATCTGGTCCTTAAGCTACTGTATCATAGAGGTGCCCAGAATGATAATCATTATATACGAGATGGTATCTCTTCAGGGTTTTCAAATTTCCCTCGAACATACATAACAGAAGAAAGAAAAAAGAAGAGAGAAACAGAGATGATGGAGACTAACCGGTGGGCATGTTGAGCGATTCCGTCTAGTTAAGCGATTCCGTCTCTTGGATTGTTTTCTTCGTTTTTCCTGTAAGATAATATTTTTGTGACTGGAACTAGGTTTTCTTCGCTCTCCCCCTACTGCTATATATGTTCGTCGATCTATATCAATGTTTGGGCTTTAATGTATGCAAAGCCCAGTTTAGTTGTATACTGAAAGTCTAGTTAAGCGATTCCGTCTCTTGGATTGTTTTCTTCTTCGTTTTCCCGGTTAGAGAGTTTTCGAAATGGACGTACCAATACGATTGATTGGGAGGCTTTAATAAATACTATGATTATATTGAATTTTAAGACATTGAAGCCAAGTTATAGGTAAGCAACTCAAGTATGCATGTTATTAAAAATTGTGTGATATTGGCCGTACATTTACTAAAACGAGAATTATCTAGTGATTACATTTTAAGGATGGTTCATGCCATTTGTTTTATATTGGTACAATTTACGAATATGCATGAAATAAATAATTGCATAGTTATAAATTATTTGAAAAATTAATAATTTTAAAATAAAGTAGCTATTTTGATTTAAATAATATTTGTTGTACATCTTTATTTTTAATCAATTAGCAAATTTTATTTTCAATTGAGATATTTGGTTGGTTTAAGACCAAAATATGAACCAATTCATGCCCAAATACTTGGTGGCATTGAACTCCCATCACTTGCTAAGATATACTCACGAGTATCTTGATCCTTAAAGGGACTCACACAAGAAAGTGGTGATAAGTCTGCACTAGTTGCTCACAACAGTGGAAGAGGTAAAGGATATGGAAGTAATCGTGGTGATCGTAGAGGAAGGGATAAAGGAGGCCAAAGAAATGTGACGATTGTGGCAAGAATTGACATGTTTGGGACTATTGTTGGGACTTACACCTAGAGTTGTGCCCGAAGCCCTCTCAGTCTGTTAATATTGTGGAGGCTTCTGGAGGTTCTGCTTAAACAAGTGAAAACGAGGTAATTTCTGAAGAAAAATATGCATCTTTTCTCCAATATTAAGCAACCACATCAATTGTGTCGTTTGCTTACCTATGTAATTACACAACTTGTATACTGTCCTCTATTAAACCTTATGTTATAGATTCAAGAGTTATTGATCATATTGTAGGTAACCTAAATTTTTTTTATTAAATCACCCTTATATTAGACTCACACCAATTTAAGGGGGTGCTTGTTTCGTAAGTATGAGAAATAAGGAATGAGAATGGAATGAAAGTTAAAGCTTGGTAGGGAAGTATGATTGGAGAGGTATTAATTTGATTACCCATTTTTGGGTATTACTCCATTCCCCTCATAATTGAGAGAAATGAGATTAATTAATTAAGATAAAACTAATTAATTAATTAAAATAATTATAAAATATAATTAATTAATTAAAATAATTCATCAATATAAAATCTAATTAATTAATTAATTACAATGTAATTAATTAATATATTATTCATTAATTACTTAAAATATAACATCATTTGTATTATTAAATGAAAGTAAATTATATTAAACTATGTTACTTAATTTTACTATAACAATGAAATGGTGGATATTATGGTTGTGTCGATAAATTACACAATATTTTGGACGATTAATCTATATTTTGAGAGTATTATGTAACTAATGATATGTTGATGCAAGAAAATACTAGAGTATTTTTTTCTTCAAGAGCTATCAAAAAAGAAAAATCGCAATATACTTGATTTTAAATATTTTGTCATTATAATTAGGATTCATAAATTAAAAATAATTATTAAAATATATTTAAATTTTGCAATAAAACAAAATTTTAAAAAATTTTATTTCTTAACATTTTTAACAAACCAACCACCATCAATAGTAATGGTAATCATTCCTTCATCTTAACCAACCATCATAATTATAATGATTATATTCATTCCCATTACTCACTATATTCATTCATATTCATATCCTCATTCTCATTACCCTCTACGAACCAAGCGTCCCCTTATTGTTGCTAATGGTTCCACTACTAGTATAAGTAAGGTTAGTACTAGTTTTTCTTATCCTTCAACGACATTACTAGCAACATTATATATTCAAAAAAAATTTGTTTTCTGAGTAAACTAATCAAATCAAATAGTTGTTTTGTCTCCTTTCCCCTCATTTTGTTGTTACCTAGGATTTGAAGTTAAAGAAGATGATAAGAGGAGGGAAAGAATATGGCGGTCTTTGTTTATCGCCTGGTTTGCTTGCACTAATTCATGCAAGATCCAGAAGGAAAATAATTTTAAGAGATTGATAGAAATTATGTTAGCCCTAAATAATCCAACTCCACTTGTTCACCAACTACCATTTTGTTTTGCCCTAAATCATGCATGATTCAAAGGAGAATATTTTTAAGAGTTTGATAGAAATTATGTTGGCCTTAATAATTTTTGTGATTAGAAATTAAATTATTTTTCAAGCTACAAGGTACTCCAAATTGAAAATTAGACTCAACTTTACTTCTATAATAGTAGATTAGAAGAAAAATCCTGTGCTTAAAGACTTTCATAGCATAATTATTAATCAATTATTACAAGAAGAAATAATTGATAAGATTTTATTTGATTATGTTAATTGAAATTATCTTATCATTATGTTAATTGAAATTATCTCTTTTGTTTTCGCTATATTTTGGTGCTTAAATAGGAAATTTAATATTTGTTTTATTTTAGGAGGTGACAAGTGGAGATTGTTAAAAAACTAATCAGTAAATCAATTACGCGATAGGGAACACAGATACTTACTTGTTTAAGACATGATCAACAAATGATGAAAGCACCGCACAAGTGTTTGGTGATGGTGAGGACTTCCATAGCAAACCCTCTCTCTTTAGAAAATACAATTCTCAATGGGATAAATTGTAGAAAGACTATACATATGTATATATTTAGGGAGTGCTGCGGGGACCTAGCCATAGATATTAACCCTAGGCCTGCCCATCATGAGCCTTAGGGTTAGACCTACACCATTATTCACACTAATAATATAAAGTGCTTAAGTCCAATAGGGACCACAATAATAGTGGACCATAGACATCTCAATAGGGATCATATCATTAGCCTGTTTTTAATAAAACCAAAACTACAATTCATTGTAGCCCATAAAATATATTCTAACATTCTCCCACTTGGGCAAAATCAATTGTTTAAATTTATTTTTTTTTGAAAAAAAACTTTGAAAACGACTTTCAAGCTAATAAACTCAAATTTATGCAATGTGGCCACATATGTATGATCTGAGATGCAGCACTTCAATAGGATTAAGTCCGATCAAAATCAAATGACATTGAACTATGGCACCCGTTATAACCTTTATAAATATAACATCAATTCATAATTACATATATCATTGACCTTGTCGACCAATCATTAGTGTATAGTGTAGCTTGAAAGTATAGCACATAAAGGTGATCCAATAATTAATGTAAGGTGCTACTTTCAACGTCAGTCCTTACAATTTCTCTTAAAATAGGCATAAAGCAAGAGAAATTGAATAGTTCAATATGAACTATAATGCTTTGAACTCCAATATGGTGTCAACCACCGGCACGATGTGTGAAAAAAAAACACCAAGTTCTACAATAGTGTCTGCAAACTCAATTATGGTGTTAACCAGGAGATATTATGATCTAATAGAACATCGAGTCCAAAGTTTTGTAATAGGTCTCTAACTCTATTTCAAAACTCAATCCAAATTGGCGGATTGTGCAAGAATGTGAAGCTAGACGTGTGTATAATATCCCTTTGCATGGTAACGAAGAAGGTTCAAATAACATTGAGGAGTCTGATGAAATTCTAGTGGAAGTAGATGAATGCTCCTTAGAGTTTTTAGATCGAAACGATATTGCATTTGATGTAATAAATAAGGTTTTATTGAATTCCGAGCAACATTTGAATGACGATTTGAAGGACTTAGAGACAAGCAGTAGTGAGAATGAATGTTATATTATAATGGAAGAGTCCACCGATGACGACGATGAGTAAATTCTTATTACGCAATTGAACCTTTGTTATTAGCTTAGATTATTGACTTTCACTCAACTTTTTTAAAGCTTAAAAGATAATGTAGTTAACAAGTTGTGAGAATATAGCTCCCAATCTTTGTTTATGATAGTGAATCGCTTAACCACTCTAGAAATAATTGAGAATGGCCTGATGAATTTGGGATTAGATTGTGTAACTGGTTTACTTATTTTGGTTTATAGCATTTGTTTGGCCTTAATAACTCTTGTTGTTGTTTAAGAATCAAACCAATAATAAATCTATTGTCACGGGGGTGACTATTGTTTTTACTTAGTGATGATGTTATGAGAGGATAGAAAATATGTATCCAAGAGTTGCATTTAAACTAGAACTACAAGGAACCAAGGCTACAAACATTATTCAATATGAAATAAGCCAAGGAGCCTCATGAACTTGGACTGCACATGGTTACAGAGCATATACTAACCATCTCATCATAGGGTCGTTTTCTCCGTTGATCTTGGTCCATTTATTGTGCATGTGAAAATGGTTGTTCACCTTCATCTGCATTTAATCAAAATTAATCGGAGAGAGAGAGAGATGATTTTCTCGCACTCCAAAACAACTTCAGAGGTCACAAATCAGATAAATTTAATGAAGCAAAAATTATTAATTTAAGATAAACCATACTTGCAATAATGAGAGTAATTATCTGTATCACCTCAAATTTGGTTTCCTGATTTTTTTTAGATGACTTGTAATTGAGGTCCTTGACCATATGGCTTAATGGATGTTTGATACGTTTATTATAAAAGAAAAACTTTTAAGCAAACCTGTCTCTGATACCAAATTGATAAGAATTTTTTAAGAATTTGAAAGGAAAGACATGCAGGAGAGTATTAGAAGATAGGAGTATTTGCAAATTTCATTTGCCCCCAGTTTCATTTATCACTACTGGTTTATATAGAAATAACAAGGAGAAAGAAAATGTGGTCTCAACCACCTAAACAAAAGGAACCACAAACTGGTGGCCATAACCACCTAAATACATGAAAGTAATGTGAATAATCCACAACATTATTTAAGCAGAAAAATCAGCAATTGTGAGTCTTCAAGAATTGCAGTAGGTCCAACTCCCTCCCCATGCACTCTGCACGTTATATTGCACGTATCAGTATGGTAATACACAAGTTCATGGGATACATTATCTTCTCATGACAATCCCAAATTTAGGCAAACCTAACAAATTCATTGGAGGAAAATAGTCCAACCAGCGGGTGAACAGAACAAGTTAAAAGAAGACTAACAATAGTACAGTTAACTCCAAACAGTATAACATTGCCAATGAAATCTAACGCTCTCCAAACCTCCAGTTTATTTTCTTCCATATGTTCTTCAGCAATTCCCCAACTCTTAGGTCTGGGTTAAGGCCTTCTCGTACAACATGTTCATAACGCTCCATCCGACTCCAACTTAGAGGTCCATTTTTCAAGTTTGTGTCGAACCTTGTCAATATTTCATCATCTGCCAGCAACAAAGATATACACATAAGAAACAATTGGTCTAATTAGCAAAAGGAGAGGGCATAGAGCAACCACCAACAACTAAATTTGTTAATCACTATATATGAGACGGTTTCTCTAGGGTTTTCATATTTCCCCCAATTCACATAACATGAAAAGAAAAAAGAGGTTAAAACCCTAGACGGTTTCTATAGGGTTTTCAAATTCTTCTCTGTTTTTTTTGCTTCTACGGCTTTCTTATTTCTCTAAATTCTCTGGTCCTTAAGCAACTGTATCATAGAGATGCCCAAAATGATAACCAATTTAATCAGCTACCAACAACTAAATTTGTTAATCATTATATACGAGATGGTTTCTCTTCAGGGTTTTCAAATTTCCCTCGAACATACATAACAGAAGAAAGAAAAAAGAAGAGAGAAACAGAGATGATACAGAGTAACCGTCCATGTTGTTGAATGATGACAGGATGCTGCAAATCGAGGGCTTGCTTTCTCTCTCTACTGCTTCAAATTGGGAATAGCTTGAACTAGGGTTTATGAAGATAAGGTTGATGTTTGGGCTTTAATGTATGCGAAGCCCAGTTTAGTTGTATACTCAAAGTCTAGTTATAAGAGAATATTCAAATCAATTGCATTAAAATGACATAATCCATGCGAAATGAACATTCAAGCATTTAAAAATAAAAGTCTAACAAGACAAGGAAAGATCACATACATTTCAAAACTCCCACTAGTCAAGCACATTAAAAGAGGTTAAAATACCTATGTCTTCAACGTGCTTCTGGAACACTATAGGTTGAAGACCTTGGTTAAGGGATCAACTAGCATGGACTCTGTAACTATATGCTCGATGACTATCTCTTTATTCTTCACTAGGTCTCTGACAGTCAGATACTTTAATTCCATATGCTTAGAACCACCAGAAGTCTTGTTATTTTTAGTGTAAAACACTGTTGCACTATTATCACAGTAGATTCTGAGAGGTCTAGCAATGGAATCCAAAATGCGAAGTCCGGTTACCATATTTCTCAACCAAACAGCTTGAGTAGCAATCGCATAACAAGGAATAAATTCAGCCTACATAGTAGAAGACGCAACCATAGTCTGCTTCTTGCTCTTCTAAGATATTGCACCCCAGCCAACATAAAGATGTAACCAGAAGTCGATTTCATATCATCAGGGCACTCAACTATATCTGAGTCACTATACCCTATTATCTCTAAGTTGTCAACTCTTCTATACACAAGCATATACTCCTTCGTTTTTTGCAAGTATCTCATCACTTTCTTAGCAGCTACCAAATGAGCATTACCAAGATTAGACTAGTACCTACCCAAAACACCAACTATATAAGTAATATCAGGCCTAGTGCAAACCTAAGCATACTTCAAACTCCTCAACACACTATCAAATGGTATGTTCTTCATCTCCGCCCTTTCAATTTCATTCTTAGGACATTGGTTTTTTATTGAATTTGTCACCCATAACAACTGGTACATTACTAGGTTTTCAGTTTTGCATGTCAAATCTCTCCAAGACTTTATTAATATAAGCCCTTTGAGACAAGCCAGGTAAGTTATAAGATCTATCCCTGTGAATTTCAATTCCTAGCATGAAACTTGCTTTACCAAGATCCTTTATCTCAAAATGCTTTGCCAGCATCTGCTTAGTTTCATTCAGCAAGCCAAGATCACAGCTAGTAAGTAGAATATCATCAACATATAAAACGAGAAAAATGAACTTACTCCCACTTACCTTTAGGTATATACACTTATCAACTTTATTGTCTTCAAAACCCAAGGAGTTAACGACTTCATCAAATTTTAGGTACCACTACCTAGAAGCATTTTTCAGACCATAAATAGATCAACGAAGGAACATATTTCGAAGCGAAACAGATCGGAAGCAAATCGAAAGCAAAGTAAAAAAACGGTTCAAATCGAACCGAACGACCTAAACTCGATAGCCAAATCGAAGGGATCGAAATACGAACCGAAAGCGAATCGGATCTAAGCAAACGAAAACGAATCGAATCGAAAGCGAAACGAAATCAAATCGATCATAAACAAAATGTCAAATCGAACTGAAGCGGATACAAAGAAAGCGAAGGATAGCAAAAACGCACAAAACGGGACAAACGAAAGCGGAAGTATCGAAAGCAAAGCGAAGTCGTATTGAACTGAGCCGAAAGAAATCCAGTTCGAAACGAACAATCAAAACGAATCGAACGGAAAACTAACTTAAATTGAAAGTCCGACATCTGTGAACAAAAACCTTAGAAAAGCGTCGTTTTAAATGTTAGATCCGGGTTTTGCGTACCGGGACGAACTAGGTCCAGCATACCCCAAGTTGGCCCGCAACCCACACTTAAACGGTATTGTCCTCTTTGGTCGCGAATCGA
>JAOSBM010169488.1:0-10506 GCA_027568955.1 Erythroxylum tenue | reverse complement strand
TGTGCTAAGTTTAGGATAAGGAATCAACTAAGCTTGAATTGTATTGGCCCATATAATGTTGTTAAGAACCGAACCATGACTTATGAGTTAGTTTTACTAACGAAGATGTCTTAGATTCGTAATATGTTGTGTGCAAGTATGCTAAGAAGTATCGATATGCTCTGATATTGGTGTTATTGACACAAGAAGTAAAAAGTGATGAGTAATCTAAGATATATGTACAATGAGGAATTAGTTAAGAAAGTGATTGACTAAATAAGTGATTGAAAGACCCAGTGAGTCCATTGACTATGGTCATTTGGAAGAAACTAGGCAAGTGAAGAAGTTACTTGTGAGATTGAGGAAAGCTTAAGACATTATTTCTTCCATTTGTTTGATCACTCAGGTAAGAATTTCGAGGACAGAATTCTTTAAGGGGGAGAGTTGTTGGACCCCGAACTTTTATCGGAAGTTAGAACAGAAATTTTTAGTGATTAGTTATGAGTAAAGAAAAGGAGAATTCTTGAATTTGAAATGATATACAAGATTAAGGTAGTGAATGTAGTAAGTCGATGATGAGTGGGTATATGTGTGTGTGTTCCGTTATTAATATTCATGATCAATCATAGACTATAATTTATTTATGGATGATATTGAGTTTAAATGGAAGTTGTAGAGCTTTCTTTTATCTTTCCATTGATACCAAATTTGCAAATTTTTGAGTTTTGGAGCAGAAGTTATAAGTTGTGGAAGTTGGGCTATCGGAAGAAAAAGAGCAGAGTTTTCCAGGTCAGTCACTGTAGTCAACTTAGTCAACTAATAGCCTTCGACTAGTCGACTAATGCATGTAATTTTTGCCCTGTTTCCCTGACCCGACCTCTCTCAACTCTTTTGTTTATAACTCTTTCGTCCGACCTCCGATTGACCCGATTTTTGAAGCGTTGGATTCCTAAGACATTCCTATGTCTCTCCATACCAAATTTATAGGTTTCGATATTAAATTGGAAAAGATGGATTGAATCAAAGTGAGAGGATGGGTTAAAAGGTTATGAGTTGGATATTTCCTGAATAGCCTTCAGTAATTTGGAGATATCTCGATCTGTAGAGCTCCAAATGAGTTGATTCTTATTTCTAATTAATCTAGAGACATGAGGCTACATATTATATGAAGGAATCGAATTTCAATTCAGTCCCTAAGATGCTCAATTTTTGGAGTGAAGTTGGGTATCGTGTACAGTCTTGGTTTAGTTTTGGTCTGAAAGTGTTTTGGCCATAACTTCTTCATTTCTGAACCAAATTGAGTGATTTTGGTGTCTATAGAAACATAAGACATAGAGGAACATTTCTCTCGAAGGAAGTATTGTCCAATTGTTTTATTTACCTGATCAAAATAAGGAGTTAAGATGTCAGTTTTAAAGACAAAAGGAGGGGCAAAATTGGAAAGACTACTTAAATGAATGGTAAAAAGGGAAGAACAAGTAATGTGTGTTTTTGTTTAAAAGAAGAACAGGCAAATCGTAGGAGTTAGAAAAGGGGGGAAAACGTGAAAATAGAAGAAAAGAAGAGAAAGAGAAGAAGATTGCGTGGAAGCTAAAGGAAAGAAGGAGAAAGAAGAAGATTTGGGCTAAACCTAAGGTAAGTTTTCATCTTCTTATTCTAGGTTCAAAAAGGGGATTGAATAGAGATTAGGTTTTGTGTTGGGAATGTAGGAAGAAAGAGGGAAAACCCTAGCTGGATATTTTTAATGGATTTCTAAGCTAGGTTTTGGTTCTAACCTAGATAACCTATGGGTAGGTTAAGCCTAAACCCTATTTTTTTTAGCATTTATTTCATTTTGTGATTTTTGAAGTTTTATGAATTTCTATAGGAATGTTGTGTTGAATGAGAATTTGGTTGTTTGAAGGTGACCAAGGAATGACAATCTAAGAGCAAAGGAAAGGCAAAGTCTTGGAGTTTTTCTAGTAAATAGGTGGGTGATATGTTTATAGTTTTTTTGTGATTGGGAAAATTCTTGCCTATGTATGGATATGTGTTAAATTGTTTGAAATTGCCTTATTGAAAATGCATGATAATGTTGATTATGTTATACCGTGAAAGAAGCATGATATTTGATATAATTAAATTATGATTTTTTATCATTGTTATGCCTTGAGATATGTCATGGAATTTCGTGTGAATGGAAAGAAGAAAGAACTTGAAAAGCATGAAAGCGTATCATTTGATAAAAAATGATTTTGAGCATTGATTATGTGCTTTTGTTTAGGCAAGAGAGTAACGTTTCGTAGTCACGTGCACGTCGACGTATAGCCTTTTTCTGGTTGCCCGCTTGTGGCCAACGAGATTCGAAAATGGACTCGTTTTGTTCACGGTTTAAACTTTGGTTTATCCATTTTGTTCCACGGAGCTCTCAAGCCATTTGTTTGTGCATTGCATAATTGGATTCTCAAGAATAAATTATTTGAGTGTTATATGTTATGAATTTTTGAGCTAAATTTGATGAATGTTTAAATGTCGTGAATAAAGTATTAATGCTAGAATTGCTAGACCTTTATATACTTACTTATGCTTGACTTTGGTCAATTACAAATGGCTATAAATTTATTAGCCACTGAGCTGTGTAGCTCACCCCACGCTTCCCTCCTTAGGTGCAGAAGAGAAGATTAGCGATCCTTGCAAGGCATTAGAACTCCAAGATAATTAGAGATTTTTCTTTTGTAATTAAGTTAGTTTAGGAACTTTTGTAATTTAGAATCATTGTAAGCATAAGCATTCAAATTGTATCGTGTGTATTTCATATTTCATATTTTTTTGTATTTTTAGGTGTTTTGAAATGAGTTTGTATAAATTCTTTTGGAATTCATTTACGAAATGTGATGGGATTTTTGACTTATGATTCCTTAAACTTTAATTGTTCGATGTTCTTCTTTTGTGGGCACGCCACCATTATGGATGACGGGTTCTGTTTTGTCTCCAAATGTTTGGGCTTCAGAAACGTGGGTCCAACATTGTTGTATCAGAACAAGAGTTGGGTTCTGGAAACGGGATCCAGCACTTTGGTCCCACAATTTGATATACATCATAAACATTTTTTGCGTGTTGTATTCATTACAAAGTTCATTATTTGGTAAAAGAAAGAATGTACAACTTAAAAACTTTACAATTCTTGACTTTTCTTTGTCTGTAAATAACACATCTAATAAATATAAAGAAAATTTGAATCGTATTTCAAAAATCATCATTAATATGATTATAGTTTCTTTCAATAAGAAATTTGTTACATGTCTTGGTACTATTGTTACCAACTTTTAACAAATTTTATTACATGCTTGGAGAATGAAAGTTAATAAGAAAATAAGCATTTAGTTATTTAATGATGTGCATTTCATACAAAGGAGGCATTTTTGCTTCAACCAACATGGTAATAAGAAGTGTTTAAACCAACATAGCAATAAGAAGTGCTTCAGTGATCTTAAATTATGAACAAAGTTATACATACTTCACAACATTTGCAGATAAATGAATTAAGCATAATGAAATACATTGCTTTCACAAAATGAAAGCATAATGAAATACATTACTTTTACAAAATGAAGCATAATGAAATACATTACTTTTACAAAATGAAGCATAATGAAATACATTGCTTTTACAAAATTTGTAGTAAAAAGCATGAATCAGAACCTCCCCTTTTATATGTTTATAAGCACTTAATTTTTAAGTGGATATCAATACTTTAAAACCTCCCTTTACATTTAAATTTTTGTCCCTGGCCGATGGAGAATAATTATCAAGCTGTAGAATTGCAACATCAGAAGTATATTATCTTATTTGAATAATGGCTAATCATAAGTTAATTAAAATGGTGGCTTGTCAGTTTTCAAACAATATAAACAACAAATTTTTTTTTTAGCTTCAATCATCATGATCAACATCTTGAAACTGATCATCATTAATTTCATTATAATTTGATTCTTCATCACTATTATATTCGATCAAAGTATCATCATTGTCATATAATTCGTTCTCACTATAGTCTTTATCTCTTTCTATGATAAGATTGGCTTGTACTTTATCTAGTTGTACTATATTGGGATCAACATCTTGTAGGAAAATCCCGGTGCGT
Organism: Erythroxylum tenue; assembly: GCA_027568955.1. Lineage (NCBI taxonomy): Eukaryota > Viridiplantae > Streptophyta > Magnoliopsida > Malpighiales > Erythroxylaceae > Erythroxylum > Erythroxylum tenue. Next base: position 6,404 of record JAOSBM010169488.1, on the reverse strand, counting down.
GTATCATATACACGTGGTGCATAAAACAAAAAAAATTGTTCCGAGACTTCCCGAAGTCCAAGATCTAAGTGCCTATACAAGGAAATACCATAAAAACCTAGTTAAATGTTTGTAGTTCACACACATGTTCATAACATATATATATATATATATATATATATAGGAATTTATGGCATTTACACAAATCAATCATTCATATAATAAGCATGTACCTTGTGTGTAGTCTCCTTCGTTCTTTGATCTTCTATTCATTGGGTTGTCGCAAACCACAACTGTTGGATCCCGTTTCCGGAACCCAACTGCTTAACACAAATCGATACAAATCGAATCGGAAACATTAAAAGGCTAAAAGCCCACTTGAATCACCTTAAGTCTTAAAATGTACTCTTTCAATTCATCTTATTTTTGTACTTCTCAAAAAAAATAATCCTATTTAGACTTCTAAATTCCATCAATTAAAGCAAGTATCCTCAAACCTTCTTATTCATTTAAGTTCTAAAAACCCTGCAAGCTCTAAATCCTCATTTAATTTCAATAACCTACACAATAAAATCCTTAATTTATTCCAACCAACTTAAAACATATCAAATTAATCCTCAAAATAAAATTAGACAACTTAGTTACCAGAGAAAAGGAATCGGGGCCCAACAACAACGACCAAAACAGACCGTCTCTAACGGTATCCACATAGAGATCGGATAATCTAACTGAATCAAACACTGTGATCCAGAAATGGCTAGAACAAGACAAGAGTGCTAGCTCTTACCTTTTGTTCTATGGAAGCAACGTGAAGGAGAGAAAGAAGATGATGAAGCTTAGAAAGATTGAGAGAGTATCGTGAAGAAGAGTTTCCAAACTTGTTAAAAAACTTCTCACGATCATCATCTTCTTTTCTAGCTTTTGTTTTTATCTTTTATTGCTTTTGTGTTTTTTATCAATTAAAGACATTTAATCCAACATTAACAAAGTATCTCCTCCCTTTTACACGTTACTCATACCTTATATATATATATATATATATATATATATATCATGTTGAAATGGTCCAGCCACACTAGGGTCGTTCCTACCGAGTTCCGGGTATGGAAAAACACCAAAGACCTGTTTCAACAATATCGATGTCGCGATCTTATCAGGAAATATCCCGATCTCATCGAGATCTAATTGGTTCTATTGCTCTCCATATAATGAATCTCTATCCCAAACCATTTTATGAATTCTCCGAGTTACTCTTATACGTGTGACCCATTAGGTTCCCGGTTATATTGGCCACTTAGATTAACATTTAATCTAAGCAAGTCATAAGCGGTGTCTAGCAACACATTATGACCTTGAATTGACTGGAAAGTAAGTGGTTTGACAAACAAACTCGTGCTCATCACGAACCATATCACGAATAGTCCCATAGACAATTACTGTGCAATTCGTCCTTTTACCATGCTATACCCCACTTGGTTATGAGTATGGGCAAAATGTTAACTCTTACTAGATTGACTATGTCAAATCTAGTCCAAGTGAAATCAGTTCTCTTCCTAGGACTCATTACTCTATATGTCAATGAAGACATTCTTCATGACCCATGTACTCCGGCTAGAGATTTCCAAGTAATGACCTCAATAAGGGGGCTGTGGTTATCATCTTCTGCTATCACAGAAGTGGTGAATCCTCTACTGACTACTCAATTACCTTTGAATACCTCAAGCTGTACCTAATTACCACCCTTTGAGCGACCTCTGCAAGGCAATAAGGAATGGAGTCAAAGCACAGAATCAATATCCAAGATATCCTTGAGTACCTCAAGTCTAAGGATACTTACACCATTGATATGATGAGATTATCATTGACATTATAATAGGACATCCATGTGATGATCTCATAGTAGGTCATCCAATGTACTTACTACCTCTAGTAAGCATCCACATCTCAACTCTAAACATCTCATGTTTACAATTTCTGAAATCCACTGCTTGATCAAATCAAGGAGTTTGACATGTGTTAGTTTATTCGGATTAACGATGAATAGGGATAATTTAGATACTGACATAATTGCACGTGATAGGAATCTCAGTAGTATGATCACATCATGATTTCCTTCATGCTATGTCATATATCATAGACTTCATTAATTTGCTTATAGATCAATATCAATTAATAAATAATGAACACCAAATTAATGAAATATTCCTTTCTTTATTATTGAAAATAAAGTATATATACAACTTTGTACAAGCACTACTCTTACAAATCTCCCACTTGACCTAAAGCCAATTGCCTTGGTATCTAATACCATAGGCGAGTACATGAGAATCAAAGCTATTATGTGACAATGGTTTCATTAACGGATCAACAATATTCATCCTAGTGGGAATTCTCTCTATCTGTACATCACCTCAACTAATGTTCTCCCTAATCAGATGATATTTGTGGAGTACATTCTTGGATCGTTGATGAGACCTTGGTTCCTTCACTTGTGCAATAGCCCCATTGTTGTCACAATACAACTGTATGGGCCCATCACTGCTAGGAATCATACCAAGTTTAGTAATGAACTTCTTGATCCAAATTGCTTCCTTTGCTGCGTCTGAAGCGGCAATATACTTTGCCTCGATTATTGAATCAACATTTGTCTCTTGTTTGGAACTCTTACAATTGATGGCCTCAACGTTCAATATGAATATATAACCTGATTGGGATTTGGAATCATCCTTATCAGATTGAAAACTGGCATCTGTATGCCTGCTCACTTTTAGATTTCCATCTCCATATATCAAGAAAATATCCTTAGTCTTTCGTAAGTACTTGAAGATGTTCTTTACAGCTACCCAATGACCCTCACCAGGATTCGATTGGTATCTTCTCTAAGGATCATAACACTTAGAGCTTATGATACACCGGGTCTCGTACATAGCATAGCGTACATGATAGATCCTATTGCAGATGCATACGGGATCATATTCATACGCGTCCTCTCATCTTGTGTCTTAATACACATAAATTTCGAGAGTGTTATCCCATAAGTCATAGGGAGATACCCTCTCTTGGACTGCTCCATGTTAAACCACTTTAGCATCTTGTTTATGTATGTTGATTGTGAAAGACCAAGCAACCTTTTTGATCTATCTCTATAGATCTTTATCCCGAGGATATAAGTTGCTTAACCAAGATCTCTCATGGAAAATTGTTTGGACAAACAAATCTTCACATATTGTAGTATAAAGACATCATTTCCTAGTAATAATATGTCATCTACATATAGCACAAGGAATACGATTGCACTCCCACTGACCTTCTTATACATATAGGGTTCATCAGGATTTTATGATAAACCAAACTCTTTGATTATCTCATCAAAGAGGATATTCCAACTCCTGGATGCTTGTTTCAATCCATAGATGGATTTCTGAAGCTTGCATACCTTTTCTCCATCATAGGAGATGAAGCCCTCTGGTCGTGTCATATACACATCCTCGGCTAGATTTCCATTTAGGAAAATTATCTTCACATCCATTTTCCGTATCTCATAATCATAATGAGCGGCAATGGCTAGGAGTATCCTAATGGATTTAAGCATTGCTACTGGGCTGAAGGCCTCGTCGTAGTCAATTCCTTGTTTTTGTCAAAAACCTTTGGCCACAAGCCTTGCTTTATATGTAATCACATTACCATTCATGTGGGTTTTCTTTTTGAAAACCTATTTACACCCTATGGGTTTTATTCCTTCGGGTGCCTCTACCAAAGTCCATACTTGGTTTTTATACATGGAATCCAATTATGCTTTCATGGCACTAAGCCATTTCTCAGACTCTAAACTTTTTAGATCCTCTTCATAGGTAGTAGGCTCATTATCTTCTATGAGCAATATGTCATTCTATTCACTCCCAAGAAATCCATATCTCTTAGGAACAGAGCGTATCCTACGTGATCTATGAACTTCCTGTGTTGAAGAAGGTTGAACTATTACTTCATTTATATGAGTCACAGTCTCAGCTTCAAGTAGTTGATCTGCGCCTGTTCGAGCACCTTGAACTTCTTTAAGTTGAATTTTTCTACCACTGTCTTCTTTTAAAAGAAACTATTTCTCTAAAAAGCAACGTGTTTTGAAACAAACACTTTTTGTTCCTCAACAAGCTAAAATTGATGTCCCATTGTTTCTTTAGGATATCCTATGAACAAACACTTGTCAAACTTCACATTAAGTTTATCTGATTGTATCCACTTCACATAAGCTGGACAACCCCAAACTTTCAAAAAAAAAAGATAGTGTTTTTGTTAGTCCACATCTCATATGGCGTAACATCAACTGTCTTTGATAGAACTCTGTTTAACAAATAAATAGTTGTCTCGAGTGCACACCCCCAAAAGGATTTTGGTAAATTTGAAAAGCCTATCATCGACCGCACCATATCCAACAAGGTTCGGTTTCTCCTTTCAGTTACACCATTATGCTGTGGTGTGTAAGGTGGAGTCCATTAAGATAAAATCACATTTTCTCTAAGATAATCTAAAAATTCTTGGTCTAAGTATTCCCCACCTCGATCTGAACGTAGTGTCTTAATGCCCAATTTGGTTTTCTACTTCATTTCTGAATTGTTTGAACTTTTCAAATGCACCAGATTTGTATCTCATTAGATACAAATACCCATATCGAGAATAATCATCGATAAAGGTAATGAAGTAAAGAAAATCACTTCTGGCATGGATGGACATCGGACCACATACATCTAAATGTATTAGGTCTAATACTCCAGTCGCTCGTTCACCCTTTCCCTTAAAGGGTAACTTAGTCATCTTGTTTAATAAACAAGATTCACATATGTCATATGATTCATAATAAAATGACCCTAAACTACTACTCTTGTGGAGCTTAACTATGTGCCTCTCATTTATATGGCCAAGCTGATAATGCCATAAGTAAGTTGACTTTAAATTATCTCGTTTATGTATTTTCGTGTCATTGACATTCATAATTGGATGCAACATATCTAATATGTAAATTCCATTGCATACTGTACCAGTACCATAAAGCATTCCATTTAAACTAAAAGAACAACCGTTGCTATTGAAATTCAAATGGAAACTAGCTTTATTTAAACAAGAAACAAACAATATGTTCTTTGTTAAAACATGTACAAAATAACAATCATCTAGTTTAATTACAAGCCTACTGGGGAGTGAACAAAAATAAGTGCCTACGACTAATGCAGCAACTCTTGCTCCATTGCACACACGCAGGTCCAGTTCTCCCTTTATGAGCTGTCTACTGTCCTTGAGGCCCTGCATATGTGTGAGCCACAACCAGTATCTAATACCTTTATGTTATGACCGAAAACAGTATTAACCTCGATGAAAAACATACCTGAAGGAGCCGGGACATCTAATGCCTGCTTCTTCTTCAAGGACTCCGGATAGACTTTACAGTTTCGCTTCTAATAGCCAGTCTTGCCACAATGGAAGAAGTTCCTTTTGGTGCAGTTTCTTTGAGTTTCTTTTTGGCTGCATGATTGAGCTCAAGTTATCTTATAAATTGGCTGCATTTTCATAATTGTTAATATACTTTTTGACTCCTAATTGGTGATTTTTGTGCTTAAATTAGTTCATTATAGTGAGCTCATACTATTTGCAATTTGTTAGTGAAATTGTTACAAGTTGATATTAATTGCATTATAATTTTTCAAAGGACAATTGATGCTGCAAATTGTTATTTTATATTTTAGGAAAACAAGGGAGTCAACTTATCAGAAAGTCAACAGGACGTGAGCCTTCAAGCACGTCGCAACGCATCTAGAAGAAGACACGTTGCGACGTATGCCAATTCCTACGTCGCGGTGCATCGACAGACATCAGCACGTCGCGACGTCAACTAATTAACCCGCCACGGCGAGCGAGCAAGAGCAGCACGTCGCGACGTGCATTAAGTTACACGTCGAGCCGTGCAGACGGATACCCCGACTCCAAATAGAAATTTCCGTCACTGTACTGACCCGACCTGTTATTAATCTTTAAAAAGTTGTCGAATTAGGTCACCACATATCCATTACATATCGACTACTACAGACACGATTCGACAGCCACCAGAGATCACCGCACCACCGCCATCATTCCATCACCGATCATCAACCATCCTCTCCGGACACTTCACCGCCACTTCCACCGTCAGTCTCTGCAGCCATGATTAACATCGGGACTCCAGCAGTGATGGAGATTTCTGGAGTTATGCACGGCTAAGGCTTCCGACCTCTTGAAGAAGTAGCAATGGCTTGAGTTCACCAGGGCTTCAAAGGGGAGTGGTCCAACATTGTCAACATTTAATTATATTATTGTAAATCGCTGAGTTAGGGTTTACGGTAGTATAGTTAGAGTTGCATGATTAGAGTTTAATCATGTGTTGAACAATGTTTTGTGAT
>JAOSBM010169455.1:0-10508 GCA_027568955.1 Erythroxylum tenue | reverse complement strand
AATTTACTGACACATTAAAAACATAGCATTTCATAGTATCATCATACACAAATTATCTTAGCACTAATCACCACCATCAATAATGTTTTCCAATCATTATATATATATATATATATAAAACGTATAAGTGACTATGTATCCTTCAACACCGCCTCAGTCGGAAACTTATACGAGCTGTATAAGTCACTATGTACAGTGTTAGAAAACTTATTTTGTGATATAAAAGAGAAAAAGACGTAGGTTTTTATAGAGAGAGTGGTCATGTAAGTGACCATGTAACTTCTAACACCGCCTCAATCGCAAACATACAAGCTTATTTTGTGATATAAAAGAGAAAAAGATGTAGGTTTTTTTGTAGAAAGTGTAGTCACAACGTCCAAAAGTGAGGAAAAATAGAAAGAAGACAAATAGTGTTATATTCTCATCCTTGTTTTATTAGTTTTAGGATTGGTTTGAGAGATTGTTGATTGTGATATCAACTTTCGTTTCAATCTTGAAACTTTGTGAGACAACTTCTTGTTGTGGGATGGGATATCAACTTTTCTATAATTCCTTATTAAGTTTAGTGGATTTACTTTTCAGTTTGTCCTGGGATCTTTCCCTCTACATTGGAGGGTTTTTGTAACATCCCACTCTTATAGGATACATACCCGACTTTCTAGAGAATATCCGATTATGTACTCCACAAGGGTGGCATGTTAGAGCAGTCACTTCACTAACTTAATCATGACATCATACATACACAAATATCATAGAACTGGATTGCCTCATCTTATTCATAGCCAAAAGCTAGTACTGTCATTTCATTCACAACATAATTTAAATTGTAGCGTTACATTTCATAATCCACATTTATACATTACAAAACAACTGAGAGTTTAGTTTCCTGAATATAACATCTAACTTATAATGGGTAATACAAAACAAAAAATTCTAACTAGACTTCTCAGACTTCAACTGACCAACCTTTGAGCCATTTTTGATTCCCAAAATGGACAACTCTACACTGAAACTAGATTGTCTAAGAAGTTTTGTCTTCCCTAGTACCTGAAAATCAATGTTGCAATTTTGATGAATTTGCGAACTCAATGAGTGAACCATCATCGATGTGTTCACTCAAAGTGAAAGAACAAACATATCAAGACAAACTAATTTCATGTATATGTCACAATATTCAAAGTCACTTCTCATTTATCACATCAATCAATGTGTATGCCAAGCACAATATACATATCATAATTTATTGACACATTAAAAACATAGCATTTCATAGTATCATCATACACAAATTATCTTAGCACTAACACCACCATCAATAATGTTTTCCAATCATTATATATATATATATATAGTTTTTATTTTGTTGTGACTGAGTGCCTTTTTAATTGTTTCGTATTCGTTGTGGATACCGGGCTCATTTCAGAATACTGTCCCATACCCATTGTGGATACCGAGCTCATTAACATTAAGCCTGTGGCTCTGTGTGCACATAACTAAACTTAAAGCTCTTTTAACTCTGGTCACTTCAGTCACAACGCCTTTATCTGATCATGCATACCAATGAAATGAAATGCAACAAGTCACATATCATGCTAATCAATGTCTTTCATTCGATATACACAATCACTTATCACAATCATCAGACTCAGGTCCAGTAGTCAACACGCAGTTGAGTACACATATTTCCTTATTCACATACAATCAACCAGCACTTCCTATACATTCCCGAATAGTAATTCCTCATACATTCAATTGTTCGGAATCATCAATATCACAAAATAACTTAAGCAGAAACACATATATAGTTGAGATTACATATCTAGGTTGACTCACAGTATGCTCCAGATAGCTATTGTCTTGACGATCTGGCCATATCTGGATGTGGTCGCTCAATTTGTGCTTCTATACCATGCAATACACACATTTATACACTTCACTAAATGTTTCAATCAAATAAATATTTAATCATGCACATATATATGTGTTATGTTTACTACATGCTTAATTGACTTTCTCGGGTATGAATCCTTATTCATAAATTTTGATCATTCATATATCATATCTTGTGAAACTTGATTATCCTAAGCTCATCAATCATCTATTCATCAATCATACATTTAACAATCCTTTCCTAGCATTATACATCCACACAATGTTCCAATTCGCATTCATTCATACCTAATTCATATTATTCATAAGAACACTATTACACCATTAACAACTCAAAAATTCCAAGTTGAGATACATTCATATAGAGTCAATCCATTCCTCAATTCTATCATCAATCAACATCCTAAACTTGTCAATCACTTAACCGCTTAATTTAGCAACCATCTAGGTTCATTTCAATCCTCAATTAAGTCCAAAGACACCAAGGTAAGGTAACTTATCCTTTGTTGGTTAAACAATCTCAGAAAATGACATTTTCTCTTGTCAAAGAAATTTCCACAATTGTGGTTTCCTTTCCACGATTGTGGAAAAGAAAAACAGAAACTTTTTGCCTTCCAAACACTTCCCACGATCGTGAGTTTAGTGAACAAAAAGTTCACTACCAACTTCCTTCAATTTTCGTTTTTCCAGCTTCGATATCTTCTTACCAAAATCACAATAACTCATTATCAAAGCATCTTCTAGCCAAACCATTTTACAAGAGCCTTAATAAGACATCAAAAAACATTTTTCATGTTTTATACTTTGACTAATTCGAGTTCTAAAGTCCTCAAAAATCAGGAAATAATACAAGGTTTCTGAATAGGGTCTATCACGGGCAGTATTAGGAAACATGCATAACTCAAGCTACATTCACTATTTTATCACCCCACTTTCACAGAGATCAAGCTAAGACTTATATCTACAACTTTTTTTCTTTAAGTTTTTCAAATTTATGCTCTAAAGATATGAAAAATAGGTCAAAAGAGGAAGATGAAATTGAACCCAGAATTTCGACTTATAACTCTAATTTTCCAGATTCAAGAATACTTCAATAACATCTATCTTTAGCATCAATTCACCATCATTCATGCTTCAAAACTCAACCTATAATCATTCCACACAATAGCCTAAAGCCCAAGGTTTCACACATAAAAAACAAAGCATATTCATTCATCAAATGTCTAGCACAAATCAACACCAATCCTACATGTATCTCATCTTAATTCACTCCTAATCAATCTTTATAAATGATATGATCATAAATATCACAACAAATTAATCAAATACTTACTTCTTTCACTCAAGGTTTCTTCAATTAATGAGCTATGCGAGTCTTCCTCAAACTTCCAACTTACACCAAGAGTAAGATAAGATTGAAGGGTTTCAATTGCAAGATAAGGGCTATGAAAATTTGGCAAAAATCACAAGGCTAAAACATGAAAGCATCATGCAAGGGTGAAAGGCGTGGAGAAAAAATGAGTGATGGAGGGGTAGGACACTTGTCATGCCAAGTGTCAAATAAAGGGTTATGCTAAGAGTTTTTGTCTTATTCAACCATTTGTCTCTACATTACTAGTCCATTTGTCACTTAATAACTAGTCCTCTTGTCATTCATACACTAAACCACTTTTTATCCAATTAATCCTCCATTTGTCTCTCATTTATTAATGCCATTTGTCACTCTCTCACTAGTGCCACGTGTCACACTCTCATTGGCCTAGATAACCTAAATTTCTATGTATCAATTTTGTCTTATTATTCAACATTTTTCCTGCATTAGATGCACATAATACTTTATCAATTACTCAATATTAACAATAAACTCCAATTTACTAGTTGTAATCCACCAAACTAAAATTCAAGACACAAATAATACTTGATCATATCGAAAATCGTTTATACCCGGAATAGGTCAATTAAGTACATTTACTATCTTTGCATTGTTTCTAAATCATGATTCATATATGTATATGTATATGATGCATGTAAATGAAATGCATTTCGTATGTTTTCACATAATACTACTCATGTGACTAGTCTAACCCCTTAGGTGTAGGAGTGGGTTATTACAATTTTTCACGTAAATCTTAGTGTTTATTTCATCTTTAAGTTTCATATTCTTTTATTGTTTGCTGCTATAAGTTAAAGAGTGCTGTCTTGTTGTTGATATTTGTTTGATCTTTTAGAGAGTTGTTATTGTCTCCATAAAAGTGGTATTAGAGCTATCGTAATGGAAGGTGGAAATAGCTCTATGGTCAAGTTAACATCATCAAATTACTTGATTTGGAGGCCCATGATGGAGGACCTTCTGTATTGTAAAGATCTCTTTGAACCCAATGATGTGGAAAAAGATGTGAAGAATGATGTTCCTTCAAAACTTGAAAACATGTTAGAAAAAGAATAGGAAAAGATGAAGTCGAAAGCTTCGGGCATTATTAGACAATTAATTAATATTAGCATCTTTGTCCACATCATTGTGATAGAAAGCAGAGGAAGGAATGAGAGTAGGGGTCCTAAAGGTCGTGGCAAGTCTAAGAACCGTTCAAAGTCTAGAAGTGACAAAGATGTGAAGACATGCCACTATTGTGATTAGCTAAAAAACATTAAGAGGTTTTGCTATAAGAGGAAGAGGGATAAAAAAAGCAAGAACATTAGAATGTTGGTGACGATTAAAATACAACAATAACTTCAAGCATGGATAAAAGGTGTCCCTCGTTGATGCAACTAGTGAATGCTTCTATGTTAATAATTTTGGTTCTAAATGGTTAATTGACACGGAAACATCTTATCATTGTGTTCTAAATGTGGAGTACTTCTTAAACAACAAGCGTGGAGCTTTTTGGAGTGTAAAGATGGGAAACTAAAGTTCTGCTAAGATAGTCGGTATGGGTGATATTTGAGTTCAAACAAATGTCAGATCCTTACTAACCTTAAGAAATGCATGAGACATCCCCTTTCTAAGGCTAAATTTGTTATCAGCTAATGTGTTATATGAAGAAGGATTTCAGAATACTTTTAGAGATAGGAAGTGGAAACTATCCAAAGGTGCAATGATGGTTGCCCGAGAAGAGTTATGATACTTATTGTACAAGACACACTTAAAGGTCTGTGTTGGTGGAGAAGTATACACAGTTGAAGAGGAAACTTTACCAAATTTGTGGCATTGATGATTGGGACATGATAAGTGTAAATTGCATAGTGCTTTAGGGCATTGTTTGATATATGTTTAGCCGTTAATTCAATCATTTAGTATGTGTTTAGATTATAATTGTGTCAGTTTGTTAATTATTTATGTTTTAAGTGTTTTAAGGGTTAGTACAAGTTTTTGAGCTTAACTGTTATGTTTTTGAGGTACCTTGATGTGTTTGTTAGTGTTTCAGGGTCAACATCAAAGAATAGAGGAGTTTCGGAGACCTTCGGATCGAAACAACGACCCACGATCATGGCTTATAAGGTCACGATTGTGACAGAGGCTCCAGGTTTGGCCCACGATCATGGCCTGCATGCCAAAATTATGACAGAAGGATTAGATTTAGGCCATGACCGTGGCCTGCAACGGGCATATTGGACCCCGCTTCTAGAGACCAACATTCGGAGTCATAAGATGTGAGAAATTCAACTCATACCCTTACTTTGATTCAGTCGATCTTTTTTAAATCAATACCAAAAGCTATAAATTCTTATGGAGAGATAGAGGAATGTGTTAGGAAACTATTGCTTCAAAAATTAAGTCATTTGGAGGTTGGACGGAGAAGTTATGGCCAAAAGAATCAAACATGATTTTGCCCTTAATCACATTGTACCTATTTCGGGAAAATTGGCATCATTTTCACTAGATATATCAGATTAAGGTCATCTTTAGATGGTTTCGAAGAGGACTTTGTGATCTACAACTTTTGTGAAGACCTTGAAGAGAGATTTTGCCATATAGAGGGCCAAAATCTAGAATTTACAAAAGTGTAGATCAGACGAAGGGATTACGAAGGGATTCATTCAAAGCTAGATCAGGCGATGGGATTCTAAGGGGTCTTCCTCACATCACCAAAAGTTCTAAATTACTTCATTTACTATAGTTGTTCCGTATATACATCCTCTGCGACATTCTAACTTGTAATGGTTATAACTATTGACTTCGATATCCGAAAATCACCTACTTTATACCATTGGAAAGACACAACGATAAACTACAACTTTCTAGAAGACAACTTTGTCTAATTCATCCTAGAGTATTCCAGATTTTCCTTGGAAGTTAAAACACAATTTCTACACCTATGAAAATATTGAAAATGCGATGTAAAGAATTAGAAAGTCATATGCAAAAAGCAATCATACTTCATTAACCAATCCAAACAAAATTGCAGCCTAGCTTTAATTACATATCAACATACACATCAATAGCTCAATACAAATACAAATGGATGCTCAATGTTTGATATGCTTATAAAGCTATCCAAAACTCACTAACTTAGTTACAAAAATCTCTAACTATCTTGAAGTTTCCGATGCCTTGCAAGGATTGCTAACCTTCTCATGTTGCACCTAAGGAGGGAATAGTGGGGTGAGCTACACAACTCAGTGACTAATAAATTTATAGTCATCGGTAACGAGCCACACATTCAAGCATATGTACATGTATGTCTAGCAATTCAATACTCAATAATTCAAACTCATAATTAAGCAAGTTAATGCATAACACATAACATAAACTTTAACCATTAAGAAAATCACTTAAATGCATCATACTTGAGAATTCAAAGATGCAATGCATAAACAAATGGCTCGAGAGTTTAGTGGGACGAAACGGAGAAACTGAAGTTTACACTGTGAACAAAGCGAGTCCAAATTCTCAAGATCTCGTGGACTCAAGCAGGCAGTCGGGAGAAGGCTATAGGTTAACATGCAAGTGACTAACGAAACGGGTTCCTCTCTTGCCCAATCACAAGCAAATTTATGCTTAATTCATTCAATCATAAATTCATATTCTCATGCTTTTTCTTCCTTTCATTCAATGCAAAATGTCATAAACTTTTTCAAGGTATAACATGGTCATAATTCATCATCCATTTTCAAATCTTCACAACGATCCAAATTCAAGAAATTTAAGCATAAACACACAAGTAGGGCATTTTCCCATCACACAACAACTATAATCATATTACCCACCTAATTTGCTTACAAAAATCCAACTCAAGGTTGTCTTCCCTCTTGCTCTTGGGTAGGATTCTCTTGGTTTCCTAAAATAATCAAGGTTCCATTCAAAACAATGTTCTAATAAAATTCATAAACTTTAATAATCAAAAAAATGCAATAAATACAAATTAAGCTTAAACCTAGCCTACCCATAGTTCATCTAAGATAGAAAACCAAACCCTAATTCCAAAACCCACGAAAATCAAAATAGGTCTCATCTTCTTTCAACAGAACCCATTCCCTACTCCTTTCTCTACCTAAGCAAGAAAAGAAAGATGAACTTACCTTAGACAAGCTTGATTCTTTCTCTTTCCACGTTTTCTTTCTTCCTTACTAGCTTCTCTCACGACTCTCTTCTCTTCTTTCTTTCTTCTCTACGTTTTTCTCCTCTCTTCTTTTCTTCCCACGATTTCTTCTTCTCTTCTTTCTTATTCAAGACACATTTGATCCTTTTCTTCCAAAAATGCCGCTCTTCTTTGGTTGTCCTTCCAATTTTACCCTTCTTTCATTTGATCTACTAACTCCTTTAATCAATTAGTCACCATACCATACTTTAATTTAATTCTAATCTTTCTATCCAAAATTTTAATTTCTACTCATGCCCACTAAATTAATAACTCAATTCTAAGAAAATAAACATAAAAATGAAACAAATAAATAAATCATAAGTAAATAATTAAAAAATAATAAATAATTTAGAAAAAAAATTTCGAGGTCCAACAGGGCAGATACTCAAGAACGTCAAGTTTTGAGGGATCTTTTGGACCCTGAAAAATCCTAGGGCTGCTTAGAACACAAGAGATATTTAAAGAACAACAAAAAGAGGCAAAAGGAGCTTTTGCATCAGCCACCTTGAGAAACCCTAGAGAGAATTCATCGAGAGATAGAGGAAGAGAAGAAGGAAGAGAGAAGAGGAGAAGAAGTGACTCGACGTACTTACTGGGTGCCTTCTATCCTCCATTTAGATTGTTATTTCCTATTTAATTTTAATATTATCATTGTATAGAATTGGATTGAATAGTTGATGATATAATCTAGAATGTCAAGGATGTTCTAAACTCACCTTCAGAATTTTATTCTTGAATTAATGAAAATCTGATTGTTTATGTGTTTGTTGGATTTTTTGTGGTTTGATTCTGCGATTGTACAATTTGATAAGAATCAAATAAAAAATGATTAAATTTGAATAAGAATTGAATCAGATCGAGAAATTGTGCAAAGAGAGATCTTGCATAGGTTTATGATAATTTATTAGAGAACCTTAAAACTAATTAGGGTTTTGGATAGGTAATGGATTGAGAGATTGTGACTGCTATAATCTGATTAGGGTTTATGATTTAGGGTTAGTGGTTATAACTTGAGAGAAAGTAATCAACCCTAGGATAATCTAGAACCAACAATCTGATAATTCATAATCAGTTAGGTTAGCATTAAGGATAGATAAAATTTCCTTTCTCTCAATTGGTAATTTCTTTCAGTTGATTCTTGGGTGTGCTATAATTGCTTAATAATTAGTATTTTGTTTTTTTATTTCTAATTTGATTGATTGAATTAAATTCTCTCATTAGTTTCGTGTAATTTGAATTTTGTTATTATTTTTGACCTTAGATTTAGGATTAGATTAGCTTCCTCCTCGTGGGATCAACACCTTTGGTACTACGCTAACAAACCATGTGCTTGCAGATTATCAGAGGGAAATCATTAAAACTTACACAACCAAACCACAAGATCAAGTTTTTTGCGCCGTTGCCAGGGAGGCGATTAGTTTAACTCTTGTAGTCTAAGGCTTTTTCACCTTTTTTTAATTAAAAAACTGGGCATAAAGTAGACGACACATCCACTTGGATATCACTGGACAATAATGGGGAATGTCAAGAGTAAAATGCTAAGAAGGGATAAAAAGAACGATCATGGAGGATGTATATTATGGGGAGCAAAGGACTCTTGTGGATTTCAATGAGCCCCAATTTAGTTGGCGAGATCATAGTCCTTATATGAACCCGTACACTTCGAGGTGGAAGAACTACTTAGATTTATATTGATCTAGCAATGAAAGGATTTGCATCGAACATCAAGACTTATTAGGATTTCTGCAAGACGAATCCAGTTCATGAGATTCAAAGTTGGACAAAATCGTGGATAAGCTCACGGATATGGAAGAGACCTAGAAGAGATTGGAAGAGAAGTTTGAGCAAGTAGCAGAAGATAGTGCCTCTTCTATTCACAACCTAAAGGTTCGAATGGGCTAGCGTTTTAGGAAATTTTGTAACCAAAGTGTGGGAAACTGTCCGTGTAGCATGAAAGTAAATTCAATAGAGCCATGTCAAGCTATCACACTTAGGAATGGGGTAGAGCTAGAAGAACCAGTGAGAAATCAAGTTGAACCCCACTTTATAGAAGACCAAGGAAGAGGATAAAGAAAAGGATGAAAAAACCCATATTATCCACTAGATCTTAGTATACCATGCTTGAACATCGAAAAAAATTTAGTAGATTTCTATGAAGAGAACATTATCGTTCGAATTAGTAATGACCAATTGACATTCAACATGAATGATGTATTAAAGAATCCAAAGGAGGATGACTCATTCAGGTGAATTAATGTGTTTAAATCTTTAAAAGAGAAAAGGAAGAAGAACAGATGACAACGGACATCGAGTTTGAAAAAGCTATGAAAGTCTCTGTTCGTGAAGGAAAAGAAGAAAAAGAAAAAGGAGTGACTAAGGAAGAATAAGAGCAGCTCACCTTTTTACCAAACAAACTGCTAGACTTAATAGAAGATTCAGGGAGCTTCGTTATTCCCTATTTTATTGACAGTTTGTTAATGAAAAGGACATTATTGAAATTTATTGGTTTTCTCAACTTTATCATTATTGTCCTCCCGATCATTTTGTAAATTTTAGCTTACTCACAGGGTACAAAATTGATGTTGAACGAGAAGGTGGAAGTAAGCCACTCCTAATTGATCTAGGTTGAGCTTCCAAGGATGCAAGGTCAAGCTAATGACCCTAAATTACCACATTTAGTAGTTAGATTTAAATTGTTGTGTAGTTAGGTTTGTTTTAAATTCTAAAATAAGTTTTGAATGATTAGGAATGGTTTGGATTGCTAATTCTTTTACTCTCTTGAATCACTTATAAGATAGGGAATCACTATGGATGTCAAGCGGATTTGTTTTCAACACTATCTCCATCACCATAAACGGTTTCGTGGTCTAACACTTTTCTTTTCATTTTTTTAAGTATTTTCTTCTTATGTTTTTTACATATTGTGTTTTTGTTGGCCCCCTAAAATTTTTTCTTGAGGATAGAGTATGATTTGAATAAATGATGAGGTCCTAAAGGGATTATTTTGTGGAGTTAATTATTATGTTAATATTGATAAGA
>JAOSBM010169344.1:0-10516 GCA_027568955.1 Erythroxylum tenue | reverse complement strand
GTTCATAAATCATAGCTAAACATAGATTAAGCTACTCCCCTTTTAAGCCCATTGAACTCAAGCCATTGCTACATCTTAAAGAGGAGAGAGGTGCCTAGCCACACATAGCTCAAAGAGACTTCACAACTAAGAACCCACTGGAGATAACCATGGTAGCAGTCGACGGTGGAAAGTAGAAAAAATGATATAGATGAGAGAAGACGATGGTGTGTGCGTGAAGATGAAGTTGTATAAGATGATGAATGAATAGATGGAGGTGTTGGGGCTCTCCCCCTTGTTGTAAGTTAGCATAAAATAGGTCTTTTTCATAAAATGGGTTGATGGATCGGGTTACACAGTCGGTTAATTTTCCAAAAATGGTCCAGGTCTGTACCAATTAGAAGGTGTCGCCGTGGAGAGAGGATGAGTTCGCTGCAGAGAACTTTTCCCGAAAGATTCATTCATTCAACTTCAGCTTTCGCTGTGGTGCAAACATTATCTTTGCCACGGTGAACTTTTCCCGAAAGGTTTCTTCAGTAGATATGCAGATTTCGCCGTGGCGAACTTGCCTGTTGCACCTCGTTGACTTGTTGACTTGTGCTATTGTTCTTCACTCCTTAGCTCTACTTCTTGAATCTCCTACAATGACAAATAGTAGTTTGCAGTATCAATTGTTCTAAGAAAATCAATTTAGTGCAATTACTAATTATTTGTGACAATTTTACTCTCAAACTACATTAATTCAAGACAAGCACTCAAGAGTTAAATTAAGCATAAAATTCGAAAATAAGAGCCAAGAAGTATAATAAAAATCATGAAATTGTCACCAATTGATATAGAAAACTTGGGTTCAATCAAATTCGCCCACACTTAGACCTTTGTACTCCTGAACAAAGCTTATAAAAGTAAAAAAGATACAAGTGCAAAAGAAAATACTGACCATGTTTAAAAATTAGAGTAGGAAATTGTTAAAACCACTTTCTCATAAATCAACCAAAGTAGACTGAAAGAGCACTAAGAAAATAAACACTATAAGAATTTAATCCAAGAGATTGAGCAAAAGAGATTTCTCTCAAGGGAAACTGTTTAACTCTCCACTCACTTGTCTTGGAATAACTTCACTCAAAAATTCGCTTAGTCCATTCTCTACCATAAGCTTGTGATAGTTCTACCTCTGCACTACAAGAACTATAATTTCGAAAATCAAGAGAACTTTTCAAGGATGTAATGTACGGAAGGCTAAATGAAATGGATTGAATAAAACAAAGAAAAATGAGTACATGCACCACAATTATTTTTCTCATGAAATAAATGCCAACTATGCATAAGAAAATATTTACACAAACAACAAACGTAATTTAACACTTTTTTTATTGCATTTCACTTTTGAGAAAGCTTTCGATTTTTTTTAAGACATATATGGAATTTTTGGAATTCTTTTTCTTGCTTTTATTTTATATAGAAACTTTTTTTTATCAACTTTAACTAGAGATGAGATACTCATATTAATTGTGAAATATGCATGCACTCAAAAGAAGGCTCAAAGGGGCAAAGGTTAACTGTTTGGGGTTTGAGTTTGGGTAAGCAGGGTTTAGGAAGGAATGCCTCTATCATATTAACAAAATTTTAGTTCATCAAGCTTTGATCAAGAATTAAAACAAGTTCTAGAGAGATATGAAATTAAGCAGATACACACAAAAATGAAAGAATTCAGGCCCAAATATCCTTCCAACAAGGTTAGTATCTCAATTAAGCAATCCCAAGGTTTAAAAACGTAAAGTGTTACTTTTTCAACGTACCCTTGCTTACTTCTTGTTGAAAACATTGAAAATGAAATTAGCCAAAACCAACTATCATTTAAAAAACATAGATGGTGTTTTCAAAAACACATGGACAACTTTGAAATTTATAAAATCCTCAAGTGTGAAAAGAATCTAATTTGGAAGAATTATTGAAATGAGGGAATTAAAAACAGTTTCAGATAGCGTGGCCACGGCGAACCACAAATTCGCAGCGACGTCTTGGCGAAAAATTGCAGATACACTTGAAAAAAATGCAATTCACCTCAATTACCAAGTTTAAAAATATGCATACGACGCACAAATGACTTGCACAAGCGATTAAATGGCCAAAATGGAAGAACCTCCCCCACACTTGAACATAAAATTTTCCTCAATGATGAAACAAGCGAAACACAATCGTATAGCGAATATAAACAGAGAACAACTAGAAGATAAAGCTTAAGGGGCAATCAACACAGCAAAAAAGAGGTAAGAGACAGAACTTAGAAGGGAATTTTATTAAATTGGAAACTACTGATTAAGCTAAAAACTAAGCTATTTTCCTACTGATATGGTTTCTCCCCCACACTTATTCAGCAAACTAATGCACCAACATATGTCATAAGTAGTCACAGGGAAAAAGTAAGTAAACAAGTGAAGGAAAGAAACAACCTGGCGGTTATGGAGGTTGTTGGTTCTCATGGTAGAGCTTCAATCGGTGACCATTCACTTTGAGTTTGGCTCCAGTCTCTTCATGTAAAAGCTCTACCATACCAAAATTGTGCACCTTAGTGACTAAGTATGGCCCATCCCAATGAGTATTGAACTTTCCATGCTTAAAAGTGAAACGAGCCTTGAATAATAGAACTTTGTCTCCTTCCTTGAAGCTCTTCCTCTGGAGAACCTTATCGTGCACCAACTTTGTTTTCTCCTTGTAGAGGTGAGAATTCTCGTATGCCTCTAGCCTCAACTCCTCTAACTCTTGCAATTGTAGCTTCCTCTCCATACCAGAAGATTCCAAGTCCATGTTGCACCGCTTGACTGCCCAATATGCTTTATGCTCCAACTCTACCGGCAAATGACAAGCCTTTCCATAGATTAAATGGTAAGGGGACATGTCTGTTGGTGACTTGTAGGCAGTCCGATAGGCCCACAGTGCTTCTTCAAGACGCAGGCTCCGGTCTTTCTTTGATGGCTTTACCATCTTCTCCAAGAAGTGCTTCACCTCTCTATTCGATATTTCAGCTTGACCATTGGTTTGTAGATGGTATGCAATAAGGAATCCCAAATCGATAATAAATGTTGGACTTAAGAAATTTAGATACTATTTGTGTATCATCTTTTCTAGTAGGAACAACCTCTATCCATTTTAATACATAGTCGGCAGCTAAAAGGATATACACAAAGCCAAAATATGGAGGAAAGGGACCCATGAAATCAATCCCCCATACATCAAAGATTTCGCAAAATAATAAAGGTTGTTGAGGCATTTCATGTCGTTTACCTAACCTTCCAAAACGTTGATATTTGTCACATGACTGACAAAAGGTAAATGAATCTTTAAAGAGGGTAGGCCAATAAAAACCAGAATCTAGAATTTTCCTAGATGTTCTCCTTGCACTAAAATTCCCACCACAATCCATTGAATGATAAGCTGAAATTATAGCACTGAATTCTTCATTAAGCATGCATTTTCGGATTACCTGGTCACTGTACATTCTTCATAGATGAGGAGCATCCCAAATGTAATGCCTAGCTTTGCTCTTTAGCTTTTGGACCTACGCCTTAAACATAAAAGGATGAGTGAGTCCAGTCATGAGATAATTGACTATATGTGCATACCAAGGTTCTTTAAAAACTGAAGCACATAAAACTGAATCAGGAAAAGAATCGCAAGTTAGTTCAGAAGAGTTCACTCCCTGTGTATCATCTGGTAGCCTACTCAAATGGTCAACTACATGGTTTTCCACTCCAGCTCGATCCTTTATCTCAATATTGAATTCTTGGAGAAGCAATACCCACCTTATCAATCTAAGCTTCGATTGTGGTGTCTTGAGGAGATATCGAACAGCTGCATGATCAGTAAAAATGGTCACATGGGAGTCTAACAGATACGGCCTAAATTTTTCTAAAGCAAAAACTACTACAAACAGCTCTTTCTCAGTTGTTGTATAGTTGATTTGAGTTGGATCTAGTGTTTTCGAGGCATATGCGATAACTCTTGCTAGTTTCTCCTCCCGTTGACCTAATATAGCTCCTACAACACAATTAGAAGCATCACATGAAAGCTCAAAAGGCAAGTTCCAATCAGGAGCAACTAAAATGGGAGGAGAAATAGTTTTGATTTCAATTTGTCAAAGGCATTTCTGCAAGAATCATCAAACTTAAACTTTGCATCTTTTTGTAAAAGCTTAGAAAGAGATAATGCAATTTTGCTGCAATCTTTTATGAACCGCCTATAAAATCCTGCATGACCTAAAAATGATCTTATATCTCTAACACAGGTAGGATAAGGCAAAGAAAATATAACCTCAATCTTAGCTTTATCAACTTCAACCCCTTTGCTATAAATCAAATGATCTAGCACTATACCTTCATTGACCATGAAATGGCAATTTTTAAAGTTCAAAATTAAATTCTTTTCAATGCACCTCTTTATAACTTTTGTAAGACTAGGTAGGCAAGTATCGAAAGAATCACCATAAACTATGAAATCATCCATAAAAACTTCCATGCATTCCTCTAAAAATTCATAGAAAACAGCCATCACACAACGCTGGAAAGTTCTTGGGGCATTACATAAACCAAAAGGCATCCTTCGATATGCAAAGGTACCAAAAGGACATGTAAAGGTGGTTTTATCTTGGTCCTCTGGTGCAATAGGTACTTGAAAATACCCAGAGAAACCATCTAGAAAACAATAATGTGATTTGCCTGCAAGTCTTTCAAGCATCTGGTCAATGAAAGGTAGAGGGAAATGATATTTTCATGTGGCGTCATTTAATCATCTATAATCTATGCACACGCAACACGAATTCTACACTCTAGTGGGAATAAGCTCATCCCGATCATTTGTGATCACAATTATCCCAATCTTTTTTAGCACTACATGTATTAGACTGACCCACTCACTATCAGAAATGGGATATATGATCCCAACACTCAACAATTTTGTGATTTCTTTCTTGAACACATCTAAGATAAGTTTGTTCAATCTCCTTAGGGGCTGCCTCACAGACTTTGAACCCTCACTCAATAAGATCCTATGTGTGCAAATAGCTAGGAAAATTTTAGGTATATCCGCTAAAGTCCACCTTACAGCCCTCTTATGTTCTTTCAAAATAGCAACGAGTCTCTCTTCCTCATTGTGAGACAGGGTATTGGCAATCATAACAGGTAATCGTCATTAGACTCATGAAAGGCATACTTTAAAGTAGGGGGTAGGGGTTTCAACTCAATCATAGGAGGTTGCACAATAGAAGGAATCAATTTATGAAGTTCAAGAGAGAAAAGATTACTCCCTTTTCCTTCAACAAATGATAGCTCAAGTTCCATGCAGTTGGCTTTACAATCTCCCTTTACTTCGGACATTGAACTCATCTCGTGTTGATCTATGGTGGCAACTGCCTGGGCCAACTCATTCTGCATCCCTTCAATCAAACACTTTTGTTGAAGTACAATACCTTCAGCTATTTCCTCATCGATCTCAGTCTATATGATGCCGAAATCACCTAAAAAATCAACAAAAAACCTTTCCTGACAGGGATTATCACTGATAATAGAAGATGACAAAATCACACATGAGTTAGAAAGATCAAGTGAATGCAACTCAGAATCAAAGGAATCCTCTTTGAATTCAAAATCGGAGCAAGTATCATCAACAGGAACATCGACTATATTAACTCTTAAAAGTGAATAATCCTCATTAGGATGTTTCATTGCTTCGTACATGTTAAAGCATACTTTTTGGTCACCTACCTCCATATTTATAGTACCTTCTTTCATGCTAATCATAGTACTAGCAGTCCTTAAGAAGGGTCTACCAAGAATCAATGTAGTCTCCTGCATAATTTCAGAAGACATGTCAAGCATATAAAAGTCAGCTGGAAAGATCAAACCCTTTACCTGGACCAAAATGTCCTCTATAATGCCCAAGAGACCTATTAGCTAATTGCAAAACTACATATGTAGGCTTTAGACTCTTGACTCCCAATGATGTGTAAATAGACTTAGGCATCACATTAATGGCTGCCTCTAGATCTAACAAGGCTCCTCCTATGGTAACTTTTCCTATGGTGCATGGGATGTTGAAAGATCCAGGGTCTTGGCATTTTACTGGGATTTGGGGTTTGAACAATGCAGACACATTTGAGCTGACTTGCATTCTTTCATTCGGTATGAACTTTCTTTTGTTGGTGCACAGGTCCTTAAGATATTTAGCATATGCAGGAACCCTTTTAACAAGGTCAAGCAAAGGGATGTTGACTCCTACTTTCCCAAACAAATTGATAGGTGCTTAATTGATTATGAAATTATCCCATAATACTTAGCGATTATTAACATAAAAATGATTAAGATATTCACTTGAATTCATATATGATTTTAGGTACAATTTGGAAGTAAAGAAATTAAAGTGAGTCGAAAGCACCCCATTTGGGACATTTTTTGAAGATCAATACTCGCTTGTTTTTATGGAGTGAGACAAAGAAAATTAAAAGACAAAAAATGGAAGACAAAGAAGAAGAAAAATTTAAATGCAAGTAGCTAAAACAAAGAAAAAAAAGAAAAGATGACAAGAAACGGTAGCGTGGAGGACCAACATTTTCAAGAAGAAGCTTGAGCAGGAACGGCTGCGTTTCACACAGCGCTCAAAGAAGTAGTGAAGGAGCAGTGAGGTTTTAAGGGGGTTGCAAAGTTTAATTGTCTGATCACGCAACAGGAACGAGGAACAAGGCAGCAAGCGTGGGCGTAAGGCAAGCGTGGAGGATCTGCAGCTGTGGCTTCGGCTTGAACGCAGGCGTGAAGGTTGACGGTTGTGGCTTAGAGAAGCTCCAGCACAGGAGAAGAGAGGTTGAACAGGAAGGGTCTGCGTTTAACGCAGAAGTGAACAGTGCTGAAACCCAAACACTACCACATTAAATTGTCACATCATGAATAATGGTGTGGTTGGGCTGAAACAAATTAAGCGTTAATTAGGGAGTTTCGACTAGGGATTAGAATGGGGGCTAAAGCATTTTTTCGGGAAAGACCATGAAAGACTAGACGTTCTGACACCGGTTTCAAGGTGACATCGACACCGACGACCTGGGTTAAGTATTTTTATTATTTTGTTGTTTCTTTCTCTCATTAGGAAATGATTATGTTTGTGAGATCCCACATCGGTTGGAGAGGGAAACGAAGTACGCCTTATAAGGGTATGGATACCTCTCCCTTACAGACGCGTTTTTCCTGCCCTAACACATCGGATCCCATCCGAACTCTGAAGTTAAACGTGCTAGGGCCAGAGCAGTACCAGGATGGGTGACCTCCTGGGAAGTCCTGTGGAAAAACAAAATCGTGAGGGTGCGACGCCCTAAAGGCCGAGTCCCAAAGCGGACAATATCTACAAGCGGGTGGGTGCGAGGCCCGGGGGGCCGAGGCCCTGTGGACGCGAGGCCCGAGAGACCAAGGTCCTACAATTAGTATAAGAGACAGTACCCGAGCAATGTGCCAGCGAGGACGTCTGGCCCTCCTGAGGGGGGGAGGATGCGCCATAGGCATCCCATATCGGCTGGAGAGGAGAACGAAGCATGCCTTATAAGGATGTGGAAACCTCTCCCTTGTAGACGCGTTTTCCATGACCTAATGCACGGGATCCCATCGGAACTTCGAGGTTAAATGTGCTTGGGTGAGAGTAGTTCTAGGATGGGTGACCTCCTCAGAAGGCCTGTGGAAAAGTAAAACCGTGAGGGCTTAACTAGTCCAAGGCCTAAAGCGGATAATATCTGTAAGCAGGTGATCTGGGATGTTACAAGTGGTATCAGAGCCGGTACCGGAACCGTTGTGCCAGCTAGGCTGGACACCAAAGAGGGCTGGGCCCTAAGGGGGGTGGAGAGTGTGAGATCCCACATCGATTGGAGAGGGGAACGAAGTACGCCTTATAAGGGTACGGATACCTCTCCCTTACATACTCGTTTTCCATGGACTAATGCACGGGATCCCATCGGAACTTCGAGGTTAAATGTGCTTGGGTGAGAGTAGTTCTAGGATGGGTGACCTCTTGGGAAGGCCTGTGGAAAAGCAAAACCATGAGGGCTTAACTAGGCCAAGGCCCAAAGCGGACAATATCTGTAAGCAGGTGATCTGGGATGTTACAATGCTACCCTATGTTAATTGATTTGGGTTTTGTGTATGGATAAGCAGATTCTCGTTATTGTTAGGTTATTTGTGTATGAACCTGTTGGGTATTATGAATTGATTATTTAATGCATTCATTGTATCGTTAATTTCAAACCCATTGCTAGAATTTTGATATAATACGTAATTATTATGTTGAAATTCATATGTAGCGACTAATGATTCGTAATCATTAGGGATAACATGACCTAGGTTAAATGACGCATCGTATGTGGTTGTTGCCTTGATTAATCGGTGTTTCTAATTTGTAATGCTACTGCCTAATTAAATCTAGAGATCGTATCCTAGGTTGTTCGGAGGTTAGGTTTAATTAACGATCGTATCTTGATTAAACAAAACCTAAGGGAAAACTCTGGTTAATTATTAACCCACGATTAATAGTTGCTAGGAGAAGTTTGAGAATAACAAATTAATAAAATATGCTTAGTCAAGGTGTAGGCCGAGATTGAATCAAAGAACCAGGTCCCTACCGAATTCCCCACTTTTATCATTTTTTGCATGTTTTCTTTAATTTGCTTTTATTAGTTTGTTTTATTTTATTTTCTTCTTTTAAAATCCAAAACTCTCCATTTTTTCCTAAACACTGGTCAATTTCATTCCATAAACTTTACACGCACTGTCTGTAGGATCGACCTAGACTCACCACTACTATAGTAGTAGTCTAGTTATTTTATTTTGACTAGCGTAGCGACGCGCAGTCAAATTTTGGCGTTGTTGCTAGGGAGTACGGTGTTTTAGTTTTTGTTTGTGATTTAATTGGTGTTTTGTATATATTTGTTTGTAATTGATTTCTTTTCTATTATTTTGTGATCTTTTCATTTTTTATTTTGTGTTTTAAAAAATTCGATATGGAAGGAAGTAATTTCTTTTATAACTCATATTCTCAATCCTATAATAATGTTTAGACTAATCAACCTAACTTTTGTTATAGATGGGATAATCATCAGAATTACTTCCATGATAATTTGCAGGACGCACAACAATTCTCGTACAGACCAGAAGCTTCCTATCACGACTCCGGTCCATCTCTGGAAGAGTTGATTTTGCCATTGCAGGAGAATACTCTACAATTCCAGAAGTATGGAGGCCAAGTTCCAAGAAACAAATGGTCTAGTACCCAAGATCCGGAGAGCCAACACGATTCAAGTGCATCTTTAGAAGAACTTGATAAGAATCTAGCTGCTAACACTTTGCAATTTCAACAGGATATGCAACAGTAGTTGTAAGAATTCCAACAAGAGACAAAATCAAGGAAACAGAGGATGGAGCACCTAATGGGTCAGATGACAATAAGCCTTGATCTCCTAGAATTGCAAAGCAAAGAGGAGTAGCTGTGTCAACCTGAGGTGTACCAAATGGACGTTTGTGCAAAAACTTTGGAAAGTGATGAGGAGCTTGAGAATTTTGAGGTCAACCCTCAACGAATTATTTGTGTCAAGGAAGTGGAGAAGGAGCTCGAAGCCGAAAAGGACACATCTTTTAGCTCGGAGGTAAGTAATGAGTCTATGATTATTTTTGAAACTAACTCTTTACCGTTACATAACAGATTGGAGGAATTAAATGATTAAGAAAAAGGTGAAGAGATGTTCAAAATATTTCTAGAGTGTAGGGACCCAGTTGAGATTGAGAATCTGAGGATAGGGAAGATGCTAAATGAGGATGATGATCAACTAAGGCCCTATCCGAAACTACCTTGGGTGGAAGTGGCACAAACTATAATACCCGAAGATCACAATTTTATCACGTAAGGAGAAGAAGGAGTCGAGCCAGCGACCCTAAATAAAGGCCCTTCTTTGGAGCCAATCTAAAGGAAGTAAATTTCTTTTCCTTTACCTTTCTGCATTACTTTTTATTTGCATTTGTGTTTTTTAATCTGTTTGTTTTACTTGTTTTTAAGTTTTCAATCAAAATAAGAGAAAGAATTTCATATAATCATGATTAGAGTGTGGATTGACTAGAGAATTTCATAGCAACTTTAGCATGTACTTTTGCTCTTGTAATTGGTCGATATTCATTATCTTTAGAAGAGTTGTGACTAATGGTAGACAAAACTGGTGAGATTTTGAGCCTTATTTGACTGACACATTCATATCAGTCTCATTGCCTTTTGATAATGTGTGGCCTTCATGACATGTACATCCCGATTTTGCGTTGAATTTCTATTCGAGAACACATCTTTATCGCATGCATTAACATGGATATGATTAGGCATTCTTTGTTTTCCATAAGCTACATTAGCCAAATAACCTACCCTATTGACATGATTTTTCCCTTGTTAATCCTCTTTGAGCTTTATACCTTTCTTTTTGTATAAACCACATTTTATGCTTTTAAACTTAACCAAATGTCCTACCCAAGTC
>JAOSBM010169323.1:0-10518 GCA_027568955.1 Erythroxylum tenue | reverse complement strand
AAATGAAGCCTTACTTGGTGGACCAGTTGCGTATAGATGGATGTATCCAATTGAGAGGTATTATTTAAATTTATCCTGTCACTCTGAAAAGTTAACTACATAGTGTCCTATCTAATCATAGTTAATCATTTGTTAAGATTCCTAGGTACACTAAAGGGATTTGTTTGAAATAAAGCACGTCCAGAAGGGTCAATTGTTGAAACGTATGTTGTTAAAGAGTGCATGACATTCTGTTCAATGTATCTCAAAAGAATTGAAACCAACTTCAACGTGCCAGAGCGAATCAATGATATGGTTGATGGTAGTGACATATCAGTGTTCTTCAAATAATATAAGCCAATTGGTGCTGGTAAAATAATTGTCTTCCTACAAATGAGCTAAAGATTGCACATTGGTATGTGCTTATGATTTGTCAAGAGATTAGGCCCTTTATTGAGTAAGTTTTTCTAACCTATTGTGAAATTAAGATATTTAATAAGTAGAGATATTTCATATAATCTTGATTGAATTTTTTTTAATCTATAGTGAGCACATGGATGCGTTGAGGCAACAAAGTCCATCATATCTAGATAGGAGACATACAGAACAATTTTCTTCATGGTTAAAGCATCAAGTGAGAAGAAGTTTTGTACGTGGTCTACACTAATAATTATATATTATTAACTAATTTTCATTTCTTGTTATAGATGACGACATTAATTAGCTCCCGTGAAGGAAATATATTTGAGCATTAGCATATGGACCTTATAGTTTAGTGCAGAAGTATATTGTATACAATACAAATGGCATGCGATTTCGCACTGAAGTCCATATTCTGCATAGGATTACACAAAATAGTGGTGTTGTAGTGATAGGAAATTATGGGGAAGATAATATTACATTTTATGGGCTACTGACAGATATTATCAGGCTTGAATATGTTAGGCGAAAAAGTGTTGTGCTTTTCAAATGCAAATGGTACGATCTTGGAAATTTGAATATAAGGGTAAAAAGCATCAATGTAACTAAGTTTTGGTTCAAGAATGACCCATTTATTTTGGCAACCAAGCGAAGCAAGTTTTTTATGTGGAAGATTTGTTACTCGATTCAAATTGGCGGATTGTGCAAGAATGTGAAGCTAGACATGTGTATGATATCCCTTTGCATAGTAATAGAGAAGGTTCAAATGACGTTGAGGAGTCTAATGAAGTTCCAGTGGAAGTCGAGGAATGTTCGTTAGAGTTTTTAGATCGAAATGATAATGCATTTGATGTAATAAATAATATTTTATTGAATTCCGAGCAACGTTTGAATGACAATTTCGATGACTTAGAGACAAGCAGTAGTGAGAATGAATGTGATATTGTATTGGAAGAGTCCAAAGACGACGATGATGAATAAATTCTTATCATGCAATTGAAACTTTGTTGTTTTATCTTCATTGTTGTATGCAGATTTTAAGAGAATCTTGAGTTGTTCCTTTTTAGTTGTACGCAGATTTCACATTTTACTGTTTTCTTAATCATAACCTACTTCTCATTTTCTTTCTTCTTACCATTCCAAGTATCTCGAAGAAGGATCTGTTAGTTTTTTATTCATCTTTTGCTTTGTTATGTTTTTGCCCAGAATTCCATCACGTAGTCTCATGTAGGGGACAAGCTATTATTATTCTATTAACTTGGGCAAACAATTAGTGATTTTAATAAATTACCTCATTATCGGGATGGTCTCGATTTCATGAGTTTAATTAAAGAATCTTGCAATGAGATAACATATAGATCCTTTGTGGGATTTGGAAAATTGTTGTGATTATAAATGAGATGAGTAAAATGCTTTTCATAAAAATACAGTGACTAAAAGTAGTCATGTTAGGTGTTTAGTAATCTTATTAAAATTAATACAGCTAATTCTGAAACATTTAATACAATCAATGCAATCATATAATAATGTTAAAGAGTCATGCAAAGAATTAAGTTTTGGCTCAAACCTACTTTCGGAACTGTTGAAACAAGCATAAAGTGGGTTCGTCTCATTCAGGATTATAATTGTGTCAAGGAGAGATTCGATATCATGATAAGCTTCATTAGATGCTGGAGTAGTTCAACAAGATATATATTTCTTTTTCAAATCGATATTTTCCACAACCTATATGTGAAAGAAGTGCATTCCTGTCATTAAGTTGTCTTAACCCCGCTTGATGTCATTAAGTGGTCTGGTTTCTTATCTGTTGCAATTGCGGCCTCAAAATGGACCTTTAACTTCCTTCTCAATCTAATTTTTTAGATGTATTTTACCTAGAGTTGGTTGTTTTGGCATTGGTTTGTGGCTATATCGCTCGCAATTTACGGGATTTATTGCTTGTACAAACATTCATTAGGTGAAGCAACTATCTTTGAACAAGTTGTTGTTGTTACTTCACTCTTTACTTGGCTGACTCTTGTTCCTCCTGCCCATTTCAATGGCTATGGTCAGTTTGGAAACAAGAACATGTACTGAGTAATGATTTTGTTGTTTTGGAATTGTACTATGGTTCATGGAGAAAATGTACTGAATAATGAAAATGCGGTTGCTAGGATTGTAAACAAGAACATGTACTGAATAATGAAAATGCAATTGTTGGAATTGTACTATGGTTCATGAGGAAAATAATGGAATTGTACTATGGTTTTTCTTTCCAAGTTAATGTAAGGATTATTTTTCTCATAACGATCCTTTGTTAAATTGAAGCTTAAGAGATCCAAGTGGAGAAATAAATTAGTCACTTAGGATACTTGTACTTATGCCCTTCAAACCAATTCAGCAGTTTCTGGTCTCTGTTGTCTTTGGCTTAAAAAATATGTTAAAGTTATCTGCAGTGTGCAATCTATAGGTCCTCTTTATCTGCTTACCTACATCATATAATTGGACTATCCCTTTAATTCCATTTGTAGATAAAAGTTAAATGCCATCAATATCTATTTCACTCTCTTTACTTCATATAGCTGCCACTTGATGTTTCTGTGTATTTGTTCCTATAGCCCTTTATCCGTAACTATTGATAAATTTAAAAGTGCAAGTTACTGGTTACATTTCAGGTTGTTTGCCTAAAGGTTCAAAAGATCCTTCAGTTGTGGTGCCATTTCCACTGGAGCAATATCTAGAGGTACATACTTGATTCAGGAAGCACATAATTATGTTGTTACATTGTTAACAACTATTTCCTTAACTTTATATATACATAGCTTTAAAATTCTTAAGTTGTTTGCACATTATCTAGTGCTCTGGATGCTTTAAAGTCAAATTTTCATACCTGGATGTTGTTGGGAGGACTGTGCTAGTATTGGAGAAGTATTTTGCACTTTTAAATTCATCAATAGTTAAGGATAAAGGGCTATAGTATTCCCCATATCTATAACAAACTTTGTGTGATAAACCATATAAAAAGTGGAAAAGGAGTTATTTACCAATTTAAATTAAAAATTGAATTAAGATTCAACAAAGGAAGCTTGAGGTTAAGAATATCTAGAAGAAAACTTTACATTCAAACAATCCACTAAAAATTTGAATCCTCAAATTCTCATAGAACACTAATAAGAGCACTAAAAATCTGAAACCTCTTTAAGAACACTAATATATACCCAATTAGCAAAACCAAACTTCTGTTCTTGAAAGAAAAAATGTTAAACCTGTGTCATTTGCAAATCCAGTGTCTTGCAAATCCTGCACCATAAAACCAGCATATGTAAAGCATGCTACAATAACATATAAGAACAATAAAGTGTACTCAATATGAGAAATTTAGATAAAGTGATAGGTAAAGCTGAACTGCACAATCAATTATTAACATACTGAAAACGACTAAAATCTAAGTAGAAATATATTCTTGTAAATATATATATTCTGTTTTCTTACAAGCAAAGTTCAAAAATTAATAAAACTATAAGTATTAATTAAAATTAAGGAATCAAAAGAAATTGATATAAAATTGAACAACAAATGGTCAATTTCACAAAGACCACCTAAACTTGATGCAAACAACAAATGGTCAATTTCACAGCACCCAATGGCCCTAATAATATTCCGAGTTTAGGGATATAATTTCTGGCATAGTTGAGAATTCCTAACCACGATCTTAAGCCTTTCTTTTCTTTTAACTGTTCATCAGGAAACTCAGATAATTTCTTGATGATATGAGGTTGCAGTTTCCGTTTTCTGTTTCCAATAATAGCACCTAGGAATTCTAGTTCCGATACTCCTATTACCATTTTCTCCTTTGATAGTACTAGGCCATGTTGTTTACAAATATCAAAGAATATTTGTAAATGTTTTATGTGATCATGAGCTGTTTTAGAGAAAACCAGGATGTCATCGATATATGCCGCAATGTAAGCCTCATGTCCCTTAAAGCAATAATCCATTTTTCTTTGAAATACTGCTGGAGCATTCTTAAGACCAAATGGCATAACAAGTCATTCATATAATCCGTCAGGAACTATAAATGCTGTCCATGGTATTGATTCTGTGTCCATAGCAATTTGATGAAATCCACTTTTCAAATCAAATTTGCTATAAACCTTACTATTGCCCACTTTCTTGATTATTGTATTTATTCCTGGTAAGGAATACTGATCCTTGTGAGTATTCTGATTTAATTTTTTGTAGTCATATACCATTCTTTCTTTTCCATGCTTTGTTTCTCTTGTTGATGGGTCTATTGTTGTACCTGAGTAAACAATAATAGCCATTGTTCTATGTCTGGATGTTGATGGTCTAATGAATCCAAGTTCCAACAAAGTTGTTGTATGTTTTATGAATTGTTCCTCCATTAAAGGAGTTACATGCTTTAATGGTTTATCCTGAATAGTAATATCAGGATTAATGATGTCCAATTTACAAATTACCTTGTTTTTGGACCAATGTTTCTGTGGATTTTTTCCAATATATTCCAGGTTTTCCAATTCCTGCAATATTTCAGATATTTCTTTGGAAAATTGAGGTATACTTTTTCCGATGTTGAAGTATACACTTTCCTAAATTGAATAGTATTCCTCACTGTCCATTTCCAATTCTGGTATGGCGTAATTAGCCATATTTATTTCTGTGCTAGTGTTGACCATTGATAAGTTTTTATAGAAGGTAATAGATGTACCTTCTAATCGAATTCCACCATGCTGAGCTCTTATGAAATTACACCCAATCAACATCTGTACTCCATCCAGGGATTCCATTGGAATACAAAATGTGAATGGAACTCTGTAGCTATTTTCTCCAATTATCATAACTCCATCTCTGAGTTTGTATTCTGATCTGAATGTTGAGTTTATTGCATGAATAGAAATAGGCCATTTCGACTTTTCCATTGCTTCCTTTGGAATCGCATCTTGTTTAACACAGCATTTGGTTGCACCAGTATCCAAAATTGCTCTTAGCTTAAATTCTTTACAACCAGGAATTTTAAATTGTACATAAAAATTGTACAACTCAAATTGTACAACTGGTTGTTTATTTTTTCCTTTTGAAACACCAGCTTTTGCCTCTTCACAAATTGTCATGACCTGTTCTTTTCCTTTCATGAAACAACTTGTCATTCTTTCTGTTTTTGTCAATTCGTCTGTTAGCTGAATTTGTGGAGTAAAGTATTGCTCAAAAATTATTTAAGCCACTGCATCTCCAATATCCACAAAATATTCATAATTACTATTATTGACAAGAAGAGCATATATGGTACCTCTATAGTCCGAGTCTATTACTCCTGCTGCCACGTTTATATCCTTCATTCCCAATGATGATTTTCCAGCAATTCTCCCATATATTTATGGTTTACCAATTTCCATTCGTATTCCTGTTGATATGCTTTTTCTGCTGAAGGGAGGTATTATAATACAGTCAATATACTGTATAAATCAAATCCTGCAGCCCCTTCTGTTTTTCTGTTTGGTATTTTGGCCTGCGGTACATCTCTAACAAATTTAATGGGAAAAGATTGGTATACCACCACGCTTTGCTGACACTCTGATGGTAGTGGTGTGGCTATATTATCATATATTACACATGCTGTACTTCTTGTAGATGCTCGTAATTCTTGCTTTAATTTTTCTTCGTGCTGCTTCATTGTATCAAATTCTGCTCGTTGCTCAAATTCTTTTGATAGAAATGATTGAGCTATTCTGTCTAACCTTTTGTTTTCAATGGTTAGTTTTTCATTTTCTGTAAGTATTTGAGATACGTACTCTGATATTTCTTTAATTACTTTATCCTTGTCAGATAACATCGGTGTATACAGAGTAGGGATCTTTTTTACTTTTATCTTAAGCTGTATTTGTGCACAAAATGCACAAACAGTCATTGCACATATTGTGCAATGAATTCTCATTCTTTCATTTGTTCTTGCTTTGCAAAATTTGCAATGAATGCAATCAACATTTTGTATTGGTTGATTGTGTTGCCATTGATGAGCACAGGCTTCCATTGATGATGGTAGAGTAACATCTTCTAACCAATTGTATTTCTGTTTTAAAATTTCTGATGGATTTTTTGTGACCATATATATGGTATCTGTTGGGTCTATTGTCAAATGACTTAATACCATTGTATGATCCTGTCCTTCTCCTTCTGATATCGAGAATATTCCTTCACTATCTGGATCATCCATATCGATTGAAAGAACATCCCATTCATCAGGTAATGCTAATCCATCAAGCATTGCTACTCTTGCAATATTTCCCTTTTTTCTGGAACAATTTCTCGCATAATGACCCTCTTCTCCACAAATAAAACATTTGCATTTATGCATAGGAGGCTTTTTTCTTTTGATTACTCGTAGATGAGTATCATGTGGTTTTCCTTTATAATTCTTTGCTTTTCTCAAACCATATTTGCGACTTTCTTGATAATATCCAGGAATAGGCATCTGAGCACAAAATGATAGGTCTTTTAATCCCCTTTGTATTGCTGCTTCTTTACATATCTCATTTAGATATTGGTAAAATGTATCCTTGGTACAACTCCTATCTGATTTCCCGGATGTCTTTTTTGAAATTCCTCCTCTATTTTCTTTCCGAATAATGGTGGTAATTTTCTGAAAAATTTCTCTGATAATTCTGGGCTGACGAACATTCTTCCTGATAATGATGCCAAGTATAAATATTCTTTCATATATTGTGCCACCATCTTGATATCATTGCAGTTTAGTCTTTCTAGATCATAATAGGCCCTATCCTGTGATGCTGTTGTACCTTGATATGGATCTTCCAAGGTCATTATTCTTTGTATTTGTGAGAATACATTCTGTACATCATCAGCTATATTGATCAAGGCCTCATATTCTTCTCTGAAGGCCATTCTCCATTGCTGAAAAGTTCTTTTCTCAATTTCTCGAAGTAAATTTTCAATATACATTACCTTTGATTGGTTATCAGGCCAATTCATTCTGTTGATCACATTTGTATTAATCGATTCCCATCTTGTAATCACGTCTTCATATTTTGAGATTTCATTTGGTAAAACCAGCATTACTCCTGTTTGAACTTGTGCAGGTGGTAAGGTCCACTGATTCCAATAATCAGCTAATTTTCCTTTGAAAATTTTCCACTTTTCTCTGATTTCTGGAACCTCTATTTTTCTTTCTCCCGTAGCTGGAGGGTATTGTGGAGGTCCCATAGCATATTCTGCTGGTGGTCTATAACCAGATGTTATTCCTTTTGATGTGGATGCGAATTTTACCGTTACTAGGGGTTGTACTATTTTCTGTAAACTTGGAGATTCCTTAAAATCTATTTCTGGTAGCAATTTCGGGTAATCCATTTTTGTGACCATTAGGGCTGTTTCTATAGGCATAGAGGTTGAATAATACGATGGTAAACCATCATCACTTTCTTCTATTTTTTCAAAAATTACCCTAGTACTTTCTTCCTCTTGGGATTCTTTATCATTATCAAATTCATCACCCCATCCTGTACAACAGATGGGTTCAGATTCAGGTATGGTATATTTTACCATGTATTTACAATCTTCTCCAAGATAATCCCAAATTATACCTTTCTACTTTTCTTGCTCAATGAAATGAGCGGGCAGTATTCGCTGAGGTTGTCTCATTTCTGTTTTGATGATTCTGTGAGCCATCATTCTTACTGTTTCTATTTCTTCTTTTGCTAATTCCACATCATTTTCATCCATTCTTATGGGGGAATTTGGGCTCCTAATTCCGTAATCAGTGAATCTGATATTTGTTGATCCATCACTGTTTTTCCATGTTTGTGCTTGTCTTGGTATTCTAGATATTTCTTTTGATGGTGGTTTGATAGTCCATCTTTCCCCATCGAATAGTTCTGATGAATAGCTTTTTCCTAGATAAATATTCAACCCGATTTATTGTTTTGTATCGGAATGCTGCATGATTGGTATTTGTTAATCTGGCTACCACTGCTTTTGTTATCAAGAGATTCGACTCTCCTCCAATCCAAGTTTCATATCCTTTTGTTTTTATGACAATTTCCATATGGTTATAGAAATCCTGAATTGCCATCATTTGATCTGGGAGGAAATAAACCAATTCGGTGCCATTTGAGAGGTCAATTTCCATTTGTTCCAAAATTTCTCTTTCATCTCCCCACCTTGTATCTCTTATTACAATTAGCACCTTTACTCCAGCTTCCTTTCTGTGTAGCGCATGTACTCTGATCATTACCATTCCTAGATGGAGGTGTTGCATTCCTTCTATTTTCAGCATTTTATATGAATTACTGGTTATAAGCTTTAATTCCTCTTGATCCTTTGAACCAATAATTAATTTTCTTTCTTCTGAATAATGCTGATAGACCCGATGTACAGGTTCTAACAAATTTTAAGTATATAGTACTTCAGCAGGAACCATATGAGCTCTTTGTCTATTTGACAACTGCAACTGGTATTCAGGATCTAGATTCATTTCCAACGTTCTATTCTTTTTTTCTTTTCCAGTTATTTTTCTGGCTGCGTCTCGGATGGCTTGTTGTATTCTTCTATAATCCCTAATTTGATCTTGTGAAGATAGGATCATTTGATTATTTTCTGAATTTCTTATAGGGATTAATCCTAATTCTCTTGATTCTGAAGTGCTTGCCCTTGATGGATCATTAACTGTCCAGTTAATATCCTAACTCCTCAATTGATTCATTGTGATTTCGATCTGGATTTTACCCACTTAGCCTTTTCTGAGTCAAAGATATCTTGTGGATTTTTATAAAAATAGACTTTTCTTGTAATAGCAGGGGGTGCTATTTCTCCTTTTTCTGAGATTTTAATTCTGTTTATTCCTTGACTTATTTGTTTAAGGGCCTCTTTAATCTCTGGATTTTCTGATGAAGATATTTTAGACAAACTTGTCTCAAGCCTTCCAACTCTGGTTTCCAATTTTTCTAGTTTCTGTGATATCTTAATTAACAAATAAATTAAGATATTATTCTGTTTCACAGTTATAGGTGCTGCCTTTGTTGCTGTAAAACCTTCTTCTACCTTCTTAAATCCTTCTGCTGGTAAGCCAAGTAATTCTGTTGCTGCTAAAGCTTCTTTATAATCCTCGTCTTCCTTGGCAGTCAACCAGGACATCAAACGAGATTCTTATGAAGGTGTTTTAGTGATTCTTCAATCTTCTGAAATTCTTGGTGGGCTTGGCTGATCGATTTTTGCATCTCTTCCCCATCTCTTCGTCTCTCCTCTCGCAATAGCTCTAAGTCCTTCTCCAACCCTTCCATCCGGTTATCGGCCTTCTTAGCAGCCATCGCTCAGGATCAACTGCTCTGATACCAGTGATAGATTTCCAGAACAAGGTAAGAAGAAATCTATAAATTTCTGTATTGCTCTTTGAATGAATGGAAATAACAACACTGGATTTCGAGGACCAGCACCTCCCGCCTATGGCTCACTCTCAACAGTATACGCATAATCCTCTCTCGTCTCTCTTGCTTATTTATACTAAGAATCTGTTAGGAATGACAGATTTGGTTAGCTGACAACCAATCATGAGGTTGTCAGCCCCCCTCTCCGCAACTAACATCATATATATATATATATACTTCAGTAGAGAACACTGAAGAGACTTACCATAAAACCTAATGCATTATCAAAGTGGTGTCAAACTGATAGAGCCAAGACAACTCAGAAATGAATTTACATATATATATATGTATACATGTATATATATATATATATGTATACATGTATATATATACATACATATATATATATATATATATATATACCATTTCTTTATTTTGGTGCGAGGAACTTATCATGAATCCATTGATTTCTGCTGCTTCCGTTATTGCTACTGGTTTAGCTGTTGGGCTTGCTTCTATTGGACCTGGGGTTGGTCAAACCCTTGAAAGAGTGCGTAATAGCTCACTGATAGAGCGCTCTTGCGCCGAAGATGAACGGGGCTAAGCAATCTGCCGAAGTTGTGGGATGTAAAAATGATTGAGACGCGATTCGGCATTTTTGAACCACAAAACGCTCGGTTTCCATCTCGGTTGTAGGTGTAACCAACCCGCTAGTAGAGATAGGGCAGAAAGAAATAATAGAAAA
>JAOSBM010169310.1:0-10520 GCA_027568955.1 Erythroxylum tenue | reverse complement strand
AAACAAATAAGGCACGCCGGGGGTTGGTTCCCAGAAGGCCCCTCCGACGCTCAAGTTAGTTTTCTGGTGAAGGTGAAAGGCAGCTAAGAGCTGAGAAAATAACAGTGAATAAGTCTCGTACCTCTATTATGGCGAAACAATACCTTATATAAGAGACGACTGCTAGGTTTAGGGTTTTACATAGGTCTTTGTGCATGCATGGGAGTTGTCTCCTACGATTGGGCTGTGACTATTGGATTTGGGCCTGGTCCTGGAATTGTCGGCCCAACCAAAATCTATATTTGCTTTCATACATGCAATTTATGGCTTACCACCATTATTAGAAGGGTATCAAAATTACACTTGTATAATCATACTATACACATATGAATAATGAATATGCATACAAATCATTTATGTACATGTAAAATTTCTTTGGAATGCATTATGCTCAATCTTATATTTCAATGTTTAGTCTCCCAATTCAAATGTGGTAAGTCCTATTTCATTTATTTTTCTATGTTCGAAAAGTTTCATACACATTAGAAAAGGGTTAGATAA
Organism: Erythroxylum tenue; assembly: GCA_027568955.1. Lineage (NCBI taxonomy): Eukaryota > Viridiplantae > Streptophyta > Magnoliopsida > Malpighiales > Erythroxylaceae > Erythroxylum > Erythroxylum tenue. Next base: position 9,980 of record JAOSBM010169310.1, on the reverse strand, counting down.
GATCAGTTAAAAATCATTTATGAAAACAAACTCAAAATAGTGAAATTTGAGCTAAACCCCAAAGCGGTCTAAAAATAGGCAAACTATCAGTCCATAAACAAATCACTTGACGGACTCTAGTTGTTCCTTAATATTCATATAAAAAAAGTCTGAACTGGGTTTCATAGTCTTCTAAAAATTTTTCCATCTGTGTCTCTAGTTTCCGAAACACCAAAGACTAGGCCATTCGGACTTCTAACACATGAGCTATAGACCACATATCACATGCTACTCCAAAACAGGGGCAACTTCAGGTCACCATTTTCTATCTCAATTTCCAACATCATAAAGCTAGAACTAAGCTAGAGTCTCTTATAGATACTTATATTTCTATGCCTTAGTTTTCATGTGCAACTGAAATAACCAAATTTAGAGGTTTTTAGGCTGATTTATGACCAAAATAATGTGACTGGTTCAACAAACCTAGATAGAATTCCACTACACGACAATCTCTGGTCATATTCAACCAATTCTATACAAGATAACACCAAAATAGCACCAAAGCATCTTCTCAATAACCATTCCACATCCAAATGAATATTTTTACACATTCAAATATACACAAATATAGAAATTAGCTTAGTGGAGTCCCTAACCTTAAAATTGGCAAAGTAGTTCTTATAATGCTTTTCCTTCCCTTCCTTTTTAGCTTTGCTTGAATCACCAAGTGAAAAATGATGGGATGAATAAGGTGAAATGGAGAGAAGAAAAATCTGAAGTTAAGATCAAAGTGTCGTCCATCTTCCCTCTCCATATGCCTTTTCATGAATTGTCTAGTCTTAGGCACATGTTTCAATTCCATTGGATCATATGTCACAATCCTATTGGACCATGTGTTACAATCCCAATGGACCACGTGTTATAACTATATTGGACCATATTGTACAATGCTATTGGATCACGTGTTCAATTTTATTGGACCATGTGTTACAATGCTATTGGACTATGTGTTAAAATTCTATTGGACGCATATGCTTTAATTTTATTGGTCCATGGGTTGACTTTAGGAAAATTGCATATTGGTCCTTTTTCTTCCTTTAATTCCCATATTGGCCCATAATCTTATCAATTTATTTCATTCCCCTATATCATAATTTTCTATTGGAGTAAAATTCATGCTATTTGTTTAATTATTCCAGGAGTTATACCCAAAAAACTACAAGCTGTTCAAAAACAGGGACAACAATCATAACTCGACTTCAAGCTAGAATTCAAAAATCTTAGAGGCAGAATCAAATTTCGGTTCCTTGATGAAAGTTTTAGATATATGTCTTTAGTTTAATATCAAATTGAAATTATCCAATTTGGAGGTCTACAGGGTAAGATGTGGCCAAATTATAGAAATCTATTTAGTTTAATGTCAACATTTTTTAAAGAGGACATAAATTTATTGAGAAAAGAGAAAAAAAGAAATTAAGTTTATGTTAATGAACATTGAAATAGGATTTGTTTTTGTTCTAGTACTTTTTATTTGTAATTATGTTATAAGGATATTATATTGAATTTCAACAATGTAATGGTTAATATTAATTTAAACTATATTATGAAAAATTAGTTTTGAAATTTATATATGAATTATTTAATAAAGCAAAAAGAATACTAATATATAAAACCAATGGACAATGAATAATTAACTCCTTACATATCTTGTCAAATGTTGAGCTATCTTTACCAGTATGATTTTCCAATCTTCATGTCTTCTTTAGCTTCTCCCTAAAGCTATGACAGTTAAAACAAACAGATAAAGACGTATTCAACTAAAATAATTTTTCTTGCCTTTTGAGTTGCACATCTCCCAAAAACAAGACCTAAATGCAAAAAAATGCAAGCTAAGAGAGAGAGAGAGAGAGAGAGAGAGAGAGGTTGAAGTGAATGTGCAGCGGCTCATATTGATCTTGCAAAAAAAAAATACAATATTTACATTGTGTTTATACAACACAAACATTTGTCACCATTATCAATAAGATATAAATCTAAAAATAATGAGACAAATGTCAAAATATCAAAAAGTTAGATTACATTGTATTAATATACTATAAACATTTGTCACCATTATCAGTAGCACACATATGTAAAATTCCATGAGATGAATATCAAAATATCAAAAAGTTTAAGGCATCGTTAATCGATGTTCGCCTTATTTATACTTAACTGCAAAAGTTCAAGTGGTGATGATTGTGTCAATGATGTTCTCTTTCTGATTGCTTCAGCTTGCAATTGTTATGAAGTAAAAATAGAATGTCCACTAACTGTAAACCCTTTGGTTCAAATAATAATTGGAAAGTGTGTGGGTCAACATCTCCAAACTTTTTTTTATTGGCATGTCCAAATGCACCAACCTAAAAAATTGAAGATAAGATATTAGAAAACATTTGGCAATTATTTCAACTAAGACAAATTGATAAAAACCACATTCCTTATAATGTTAATTTATTGACTCGATATAGCATTATCACCATCCAAATTGGCGTTGTTTAACTATAGTTGTAATGAAAACAACTTTTTCAGTCATTAAAGCCAATAATAATTAATATAAAACTGAAAAATGGTATACCTATGAAGTTGCCTCTGTTTTAACTTGATTAATATAATGATAAACATTAGATACTGTATGTTTATAAAATTGTATTGACATGATTGAAGTAAGGTGTACACACCTATGAATAAGCCTCAGAATGTTGAGTTGAGCTGTCCTTGTTGCATTTTTTGGAATTATGATCAAAATTACTACATTTTCGACATTTTTTGCATTTGTCCTTTCTAACACAATTTGTTTGGATTTTTCATTTTCTTTGGCTCATTTTATTGTTTCCTTCCTGCAATTTTGGGTCTACCAAACATAACTCTTTTAGGGTCCTAAAAATTGGTATTAAATGCTTCCACCCTTTTTTCACGGAATTAAAACAAATGTATAATCTTTTGAACTGCAACAAAATATAAAAAAGTATTAATATATTGTATAACGTAACGTAATGAAGTAGGAAGTATTAACACGGTAATGAGATTTTCGTTTATCATTACCTATAGCAATGAACTCTCTTGATTTCTTAATAATTATAACTCAACCGTTGATCCAAGATTGCTTATCTTCAACTCATGTGCATAAACTTGCAACTTCGCATATTCGGTAATATAATATGTTCTCTCTCTTTCCTTAATCTCTTCTTTACTCTTCTACACATGCTTAAATTAACAAAAATATTGAGCTTTTCTCTCTATTCTTCAATCATTTTTTTGGTTGTGATACTAGGATTCTCTAAAATTCTATCCTTGAAGTGTCTCATCAAGAATTTGGCTTAAACCAATTTTAGTTTGTTTACTATGAAACAAGTGTGATCAGGGTTATAAGTTTTAACCATAAAACATCTCTCATTCTTATCATATCCAATATACAAAACCCATGGGCATCTATCAATACACACAAACCTAATATGATCACTCTTACACTTTTTTAAACTAACATTGTATCTGTTTTGTATTACATAATCAATGATAGCATCTTTAAATTCTTTTGCAATTCTAAACTCCGTACCCAATCTCCAATCATACGCAACGTATGTAGGATTATCCCTAATATTTGAACTGGGTCTATGAAAAGCTTCACCTACCTCCTCTCCAATAGGATATTCTTAAGCACTCATAACACTACTACAATATGTTGATTCAATTTCAACAATATGATGGTCATCTGGAATGTTTATATAAAAGTATGATTGAAAATGGGAACCATATTCATCTATATTCTCATATATATGTGCAACCTGTTCCTCCAAATTTTTATTCACATCTGAACCATATTATTCCATATTCTCATCCATTTATGCTCCTTAACCCTCTAAATTTTCATTCACATCTGAACCATATTCCTCCATATTATCATCCATTTGTGCACCTTATTCCTCTAAATTTTCATTCACATTTAAACCTTGTTCCTTCATACTCTCATCCATTTATGCACTTTGTTCCTTTAAATCTTCATTCATATGTGCACCTTATTCCTCCATATTCCTATGAGCACCCAATTCCTCCATATTAACACCCTATTCATCATTATCATAGTGCTCTCCTCTAGTTAAATGTAATATTCTAGGAGCATGGACAAGTGTTTCTACATGATGAGTTACATACACATTAACAATCATGTAGATTAAGGTTTGCTAGATTAATACAACATTCGTTTGACTCTATATATCTCTTAGTGACTCCTTAAAGTTAAAACTAGTTACTTTATAATGTGCCTTATCAATTTGATTATACCCTAACTCCTTCCCCATCTCATATATTTGTCTATTAATAACATAGTCAATGTCAACATAGTCAAATGTAGCAATGTGCCTACCAACGTATATGAATTTAGGCTCTAACATGAAATATGCACTATTAAAAAAAAGCCTTATAATTCTATTTTGAGCCATTAAAACATGTAAAGAAACCATTAAAAAGTAATTTCATTGATATTAGAGACCCGAACACAACAAGGTATTCACAAGCAAATTCAAATCATAAAGTGTAAGATACAATGCTTATACTCTTAATCTAGAATAAAAAGTGATAATGAATTGTTAATTATTTAACTACCTTGTACTAATTAAAAAATAAAAACTCAATCATTGCGAATTAGCTCCATTAAGGTATCATAGGAACAAGTCTCTTTAGTAAATGGTCAATTATAAGTTCAAAACAAAACACTTACTTTAGTAATTCAGTATAAAAGACAACTTATTAACAATAAGTTAAAAACAAAATTTAGAGAAGAAAATAATATGAAGAGAGGAAATTATAACAGAAAAAGAGTGAGAGGGTATCAACATTTTATAGGCGAATGTTTTGGGATAAATAAGACATATTATTGATATGTGTTATAAGAAGCATAGTTTTCCTTCAATTTTCGTTTTAAACATAGATAGACAGATATTAGAAATGTAAATCAAACAAGTTGTTCAATTTTTGATTAACCAAAATCCTATGATCAAGTGTTAAAAGTTGAATATGATACAAATACAAAGTCTTATAAGGTTTCTTTAAATGAGGAACAATACATACAACTGATTTTTTATGTAGTCTAAATTTCTAACTATGTGATTTGCACCCAGGATTAAGAAAATTTTTAGTTTTAAAATTGACAAATGCAAGCTATAAGTAAGGTAAGGGACAAAGGAACTAAAGTAGTCTTTGTAGAAGACTATATTCACTCTACACCACTTGATACTACCATTGCACCTACATGTACATTAAATGAAAAAAAAGGAAGCATCAAAAGGACGTTGGAGCACATTTACACAGGACCACATGAGAGGCAATCTAAAACTCATATGTCCCCAAATGGGATTGCCTCCTATGTGCAGGAAAGCAGTCAAAACTCACGACATAATCCAACAATCAAAGTAGATATAATAAACTTAAGACGGGACCACATGAAAGGCAACCAAAAACACATATGTTCCCACGTGGGATTGTTTCCCATGTGCAGCCCATAAGAAAAAAGCAGCCAAAATACACGATAATATCTAACCGACAAAGTAGATAGGCAACAATAAACTCAAGATGTTTTAAATTCTTTACCACAGTAAACTCAACATGCTGTCAAGTTGAAAGGGTGAGGACTTCAAAGGGTGATTGGTGACAACTTCGCCGATGACCAACAACTATTGTCGTAGGGCGATTGAAGACGGTGATGAAAAAGGGGGAAGATTAGTGAAAATTGGAAATTTTTAATCTGTTAGTGAAAATTTGGACTTAATTAGTTAATTTAATTAATAACTCTACCGTAGTTATTAATTTTAATTCATTAACTTAATAAATAATTTGGTTAATTTAATTTTTTAGGCTAATAAAAGTTAGGGTTAACTTATCTGTTAACTTAACAGGTTAATTAGTTAAGTTAATTTGTTAGGTTAACTAAAATTAAAGGTAATTAATTATAATGGGTCCTACAGGTAAAAATATTAATAAATTTTTAATTTTTATTTTAAGAAAGCGAGTCTGACATCTGATGTGACAGTGTAAAACCCACCTATACAACCAAAAAAAATATAAACATTTGTCAGGTCATTGTTGATGTCGTCAATTTCTATTATTTTAAAGTTATATTCAAATGTTAGAATTTAATTTATACTCTCTGAAATGTTAAGATTAAATTTGTCAAAAGATGTAAGCATTACGATAAAAATGACTCTTTTATCTTTTCAAAATTAAATTAAACCGAGCTAAAATCAGGTCAAACTATCATCTTTAAAAATGCTTCTAATTTTTACGATCCATAGGGCAATAATAAAACGTGCGATGGTCCCAAATTGTAGCTTGGTGTTGATTATAGCACTTCCACCTTAAGCCCGCTAATTGAGCTGGGCTACTCTCATCATTTCATCTAAAGCCTAATGGAACCTTGGGCTTGGATCTAGATTCAGATAATAGGTTACTCGATCTTAACTTTTACCCCTCGTATTTGGATCAAAACTTTAAAAAACTTGTCACTTCATTTCTTTGAAAGGGTCGTACCAAAACAAATTATTGAAAAATTTTCAAAACTAGTGACTGCTATAAGATAAAAAATAGCGTAGTTCCGAAAATTGCACCGCTGCAATTTCCTCGCCCAACTCGATTTAGGTTTTAAACTCAGCTCTGTTAATTCACAAAACCATCACATCTGAATTTTAAAGCAGCAACTATCGACCCCAAATTCCGCTTCCTACAGCTGAATCCTCCATCCAACAGTGAAGGAGTGGTATAGCTTTATTTTGCAATGAACAACGCTACAGATACTTTTTTGAGTTCCAGCAAATATTTTCCTAACTGTTAACAATTAACAGAAAGGCGAAATGTAATACAGCAGATGACAAGAAGCATATCTTGCCTGACACATAATTTATGTATTCGGGTTTGGATTAGTTCTAATGGGCAGTCCAAAATTTCTTATTAACTCTCAGATTTAAAAAGGCCATTCCTTGAGAATACACATCTCGTCAAAGAAATTCATGTGGTGATAGATGCCTGGTTTTAGAAACGGAATCGTGTATGGGTTTTCATACAGGCGCCATCTACAGAGGGCCGGGAAAGGTGCCATTCTCCCTTTGTTCATTCCACCTATCTACCTGCAGCAACAAATAACAAACATAAAGCAGCATTAATACTGAAGCAAATTGGAAGCTATCCAAGTAATCACACACAGAAATCACATCCAAGAGAATACTCTTCATGTGCCTTAATTTGAAATGATTTAGATTTGTATACTCATCATAAATCACCACAAGAACAAAAAAGTATATACAAATATGTGTTGTGATTTAAGCAATTCAAATACAGAAGAGAAGAATAACTATAACAGTGAATCATCAAGTGTCTAACTTGCAACGAGAAATAGGCACACATGACATGTTAGCAAGAGGCGTCATAATTGAATATCAATATATTGGGTGACAAGCTCTCTCTCTCTCTCTCTCTCTCTCTCTGCACAAACTGAGATCCAAAATTTGAGATGATGCACTAAGTTTGCCAGATATGCTTTAACCTACTGAAAATTTCAATTATTGCTGTCTTGACAGTTGACATGAATAACTTCTATAACCAATTTACAACAAGCCCCGCTCATACATCACAAACATTAGACTATCCCATAAGAACTCCAAAGACATACCCATTCACCAGGGCAAAGAGCACGATAATATTTGGCAAACTTGTCACACTCTGGAGCACCTTCACCCTTAGCAGCAACACACCTGGATAAGATCACAGGAAGCAATATTCTTTATCAGATAGACAAAAACATGCAGAAATAGTTACAGAAAATTTAAGTCTTACCGATGATACTCGATGTATCGAGTAAAGCAATGCCTAGTTTGATTTGTGGTTGGAAAGCGGAAATCAGCAGGTGCTGTCTCAAGCTGAAAATCAATCAAGCAAATCCTTACGAGAGTGACCAAGGATGAAGCATAGATAAGAAAGGCACTTCTATGGTGGAATTAAATCATGCATAAACATTCTTGGTGGTCATACCTTTATCTCAGGCTTATCTTCAGAGTTTTCTCCTTCACCTAATTTTTCCTCTTCAGCTGTCTCATTATTTTCCTCAGAGGAAGCAGGGGCAGCTTCAGTACTTTCATTGGAAGCAGCAGGAGCAGTTTCAATACTTTCTTCAGCAGCAGCAGTTGTAGTTTCAGTACTTTCTTGAGCCGCAGCAGGTTCTACAGTTTTTACTTCAATAGCAGCTGCTGGAGCCTCTTCAGCGTTCTCTTCCTTGCTCAATTCCACAGGTTTTGAACCCACATCTGATTTTCCATCTTTATCCAACAAATATTGCTGCAAATGAAAGATACAGACAACAAATTTGATGTAAGGCGACTGAAAACTGGTTTAGACAATTTGAGGTAAGAGTCTGCAATATTGAGTAAGCCAAAAGGAAGAAAGCCTGAAAGTCAAAATCTCAAGAATCAAACAACCAATGTGAGCAATCATTAGAATCCAGAATAAAACATGATTAGGTACAGAATTATGATCTAAATATTCTTTGCCATTGAAAATTCAGTATGAGATCTGAATCCATAACTATTAAAAGTATGCAAACTAGAGTACATTTTCTTAGCTGAAATGCCAACTATATGGACTGCTACTTACTACTCCCATTAGCATTTCCATCTAACTCCCGTAAGAATTGGGAAAAAACATAATTAAACAGTGAGGCCCTTTTCGCTTCCATTATATTAAATTTAATTCCTGATAAGTTCGCAATCTTTCAGAAGTTGCATTATGTCCAACAGATTGCACCAATCAACCATCAATCAGTACAGACTCAACTCGTTAACTTAATCTACCAATAATACAGCAAACCAATGAAAGCTGCAAATTTTTAGACCGACCCAACATTAATCTCCTAAGAAGTCATAGATCGGAAAATGATGGACAGAGATAAGAGGATAGATGCTCACCTCAGAGAGAGAAGGAGCGGTGTCGGTGGCCATTCGGCGGAGGAGGACAAAAACTGCAGAAGCGAACGCAGCGGAAGAGAAAGAGGGTGGTGGTGATTGGGTTTAGGGTTTCTAGAGACTCTCAAACTTAGTCCATCAACCGTGTCCCACGTGTCCTGCCGCCCGTTGCTGCTAGTCAATTGTCTTCCGAACTGGGCCTTTGTGACTGATTTGGGAGCGAGAAAGAGAGGCCTGCGTTGGATCGTTTTTTTCGTTATTGACTACGCGCCTTGTTTCATTTATCTCTCTCCCCCAAAGTCGAAAAGTACGGACTCACCTTCATAATTTCATTCAAAGTAAAATAGAATTTTCAAATTTCTATGTAACTTAAATGTTATTATAATTCTATAATTAATGATAACTTTATTTAATCTTATTCAATGTGACAATTACTTTTTAAGTTTGATGTTGTTAACAATTTTTTACTTAAGAAATTAGTTTGCATAAGAACATTAATATTATATTTTAATTTAAAATATCAAAACATTATTAATCTATTTAAAATTTCGTGAAAAAAAGGTGTGGAAACAATACTTGTTCTTTTCTTAAGATTAACATTCTTTCACATGTATAAGTTTAGTATCTTTGACACACTTCTCTTTTGTATAAATCATTTTCAAAAAATTAATTAACTGCAAAAATTTTATTTTATTTTAGATTTGACATATAAGTTAAATCTACTACAGTAGAACCTCTTTAAATTAATACTCGGTAAATTAATAAACTCTTTAAGATAATATTTTTCGGGTCCTTATTAAAAATTTAACAAATTTCAATAAGATAAGATAAGATAGTATATTTTCAAAATACTCCTATGTAAATATAGGGTCCTATTAATATCATAAATTAATAATTATATAAACATACACAAATACAACTAAGACAATTTAGTGAAATATGATTATAGTGTTGTTTGTTTTTTCTTAAAATTTAAGTCTAGTTGGAGCTCATCTCTAACTTTTCTTATTGCATTCAAAATTT
>JAOSBM010169129.1:0-10531 GCA_027568955.1 Erythroxylum tenue | reverse complement strand
TTAAACTTTAACAATTTGAACTGTAACTTAAACTAAAACAGAACTTCTATGCTCAACTTCCATCCAAAATTTGATACTCTTAAAGTCTAAATTTAGACTCCACTCCTTCATACAACTTGTAGTCTTACGTCTCTAGTTTCCAACAAATAAAAAATCACCTCAATCAGACATCCACAACAACAGTTATACCCAAAATACTAAAGCATACTAGTGCTAAAAAGATGGGAGCTCGTCGCGACAAAGGTGCTGCACGTCGCGACGAAGCTGCTGGCAAGGGACGCTCGTCACGACGAGGAGCTGAAGCTCGTCGCGACGAGTTTGCTGGTGTACGTCGCGACGTCTGCAACTTCACATCGCGACATGCACCCACAGAAATGTCCGAAACCTGTTTTTCTCACATGTTTCTACCATACATTTCCCATCTTGCAAAAACAACCTATATAACCTTAAATCCTCTCTTATTCTTCATTTCTAAGCTCATGCAAACCTAAGATCAAGAACAAAACCTTAAAAATCCATCTTTGATTTCAAAACCCTAAAACTAAACACTTTCCTACTTCATTCATCATCATCCTCATTCACATACCTAGCTATAATCTAACCAAAACAAGATAGAAATAACTTAAACTTAACTACTTGATGCTTCAAAGTCTTCAAATCTCCAAGAATCTCAAAACCCTTCTTTCTCCTTCTTCCTCTTCCCCTCCAACGACAACTCTTCTCCTTTCTCTTCTTTTTATTTTTCCTTCCCTTATTTCTACTCTTAACAATTAGCCAAATGACTCTTTTGTCCTCACATTTAAGCCTAATAACTTTAATCCTTAAGTGGTTTGCCCATTTTACCCTTGTCACTCTTACTTCTTCATTTTTCACTTACACCAACTATACTCTAACTTAAACTTTAATTTCTCCATTTACTACTTCTTATTCCCATAAATTTAAGCGATAATGCTCCAATCATAGGCATGCTAATTACACTTCAACCAAAGAAAAATTTTATAAATCAAACCTCAAAAATTATCGAAATCATGCTTATTCCAAGGAAAAGAATTTGGAGGCCAACAAAGAAGATGTGAAAAACTAAGTAGATGCGCAAAACTAAGAAGATGGAAAAACTAAGAAGATGCGCAAAACTAAGAAGATGTACAAAACTAAGAAGATGCACAAAGCTAAGAAGATGCTCAAAACTAAGAAGATGCACAAAACTAAGAAGACGCATTAAACTAAGAAGATGTGCAAAACTGAGATGATGCCCAAAACTAAGAAAATGTGCAAAACTAAGAAGACGTGCAAAACTTAGAAGATGTCCAAAACTAAGAAGATGCGCAAAACTAAGAAGATGTGCAAAACTAAGAAAATGCACACAACTAAGAAGATGTGTAAAAGATTCACAAAACTACGATGTGTAAAACTACGAAAATGCCTAAAACTAAGAAGATGCGCAAAACTAAGAAGATGCGCAGAATTAAAGCTAAGATGATGCACAAAAATAAGAAGATACACAAAACTAAGAAGACGCACAAAACTAAGAAGACGCATTAAACTAAGAAGATGTGCAAAACTAAGAAGATACACAAAACAAAGAAGATGCCCAAAACTAAGAAAATGTGCAAAACTAAGAAGACGTGCAAAACTTAGAAGATGTCCAAAACTAAGAAGATGCGCAAAATTAAGAAGATGTGCAAAACTAAGAAAATGCACACAATTAAGAAGATGTGTAAAAGATGCACAAAACTACGATGTGCAAAACTACAAAAATGCCTAAAACTAAGAAGATGCGTAAAACTAAGAAGATGCGCAGAATTAAAGCTAAGATGATGCTCAAAAATAAGAAGATGCACAAAACTAAGAAGATGTTTAAAATTAAGAAGATTCCCAAACTTAAGAAGATGCCCAAAATTAAGAAGATTTGCAAAACTAAAAAGATGCACAAAACTAAGAAGATTCGCAAAATTAAGAAGATGCACAAAACTAAGAAGATGCATAAAATCAGGAAGATGCGTAAAAACTAAGAAGATGCGCAAAACTAACAAGATGCGCTAAACTAAGAGGATGTACAAAACTAAGAAGATGAACAAAGTTAAGAAGATGCTCAAAACTAAGAAGATGCACAAAACAAAGAAAATGCGCTAAACTCAGAATATGTACAAAACTAAGATGATGTGCAATACTAAGAAGATGCCCAAAAATAAGAAGATGCACAAAACTATGAAGATATGTAAAACTAAGAAGACGCACAAAATTAAGATGATGCATTAAACTAAGAAGATGCGCAAAAACTACGAAGATGCACAAAACTAAAAAGATGTGCAAAACTACGAAGATGCACAAAGCTAAGAAGAAGTACAAAACTAAGAAGATGCGCAAAACTAAGAAGATGCATTAAACTAAGAGGCTGTGCAAAACTAAGAAGATGCGTAAAACTCAGAAGATGTACAAAACAAATAAGATGCCCAAAATTAATAATATGCATAAAACTAAAATGTGAAAAACGAAGATGATGCGCAAAACTCAGGAATGTGCAAAACTAAGAAGATGCACAAAACTAAAAAGATGCATAAAACTAAGAAGATGTGCAAAACTAAGAAGTGCAAAACTAAGAAGACGCATAAAACTAAGAAGATGCGCAAAAACTAAGAAGATGCGAAAAACTAAGAAGATGCACAAAAACTAAGAAGATGCGTGAAACTAAGAAGATGCACAAAGTTAAGAAGATGCTCCAAACTAAGAAGATGCACAAAACTAAGAAGATGCATTAAACTAAGGAGATGCACAAAACTAAGAAGATGCGTAAAACTAAGAAAATGCCCAATATTGTGAAGATGTGCAAAACTAAGAAGATGTGCAAAACTGAGAACATGTCCAAAACTAAGAAGATTTGCAAAACTAAGAAAATGCACACAACTAAGAAGATGTGTAAAAGATGCACAAAACTAAGAAGATGTGCAAAACTAAGAAGATGCACAAAACTAAGTCGATACATTAAACTAAGAAGATGCGTAAAACTAAGAAGATGCGCAAAACTAAAAAGATGCACAAAACTAAGAATATGTGCAAAACTAGGAATATGAAAACGCATAAAACTAAGTAGAAACAGAAAACTAAGAAGATGCATAAAACTAAGAAGATGTCCAAAACTAAGATGATGCGCAAAACTAAGAAGATGCGCAAAACTAAAAAGATATGCAAAACTAAGAAGATGCCCAAAACTAAGAAAATGCGCAAAAGTAAGACGATACACAAAACTAAGAAGATGCGGAAAACTAAGAAGATGCACACAACTATGAAGATGTGTAAAACTAAGAAGATGCGCAAAACTAAGACGATATGCAAAACTAAGAAAATGTGCAAAAATAAGAAGATGCCCCAAAAGTAAGAAGATGCGCAAAACTAAGAAGATACACACAACTAAGAAGATGTGTAAAACTAAAAAGATGCACAAAACTAATAAGATGTGCAGCTTACCCAAAACTAAGAAGATACGCAAAAATAAGAAGATGCCCAAAACCAAAATTAAGAAGATGTAGAAAAACAAGAAGATGTACAAAATTAAGAAGATGCCCAAAACTAAGAAGATGCCAAAAACAAAGAAGATGCGCAAAACTAAGAAGATGCACAAAACTAAGAAGATGTGTAAAACTAAGAAGATTCCCAAAACTAAGATGATGTGCAAAACTAAGAAGATGCGCTAAACTAAGAAGATGTACAAAACTAAGGAGATGAACAAAGCTAAGAAGATGCGCAAAACTAAGAAGATGCGCAAAACTAAGAAGATCCACAAAACTAAGAAGATGCGCAAAACTAAGAAGATGCGCAAAACTAAAAAGAAGCACACAATTCTGAAGATGTGTAAAACTAAGAAGATGCACAAAATTAAGAAGATGCGCAAAACTAAGAAAATGAACACGACTAAGATGATGTGTAAAACTAAGAAGATGCACAAAACTAAAAAATGTGCAAAACTAAGAAGATAAACAAAACTAAGATGATGTGTAAAACTAAGAAGACGCAGTAAGAAAAAGTACAAAACTGAGATGATGCCCAAACAAAGGAGATGCAAAAAAACTAAGAAGATGCGCAAAACTAAGAAGATACAACAAACTAAGAAGACGCACAAAACTAAGAAGATGCATAAAACTAGGAATATGCTTCTAACTAAAAAAATCGTCAAAACTAAGAAGATGCTCAAAACTAAGAAGATGCACAAAACTAAGAAGATGCAGCAAACTAAGAAGATGCACAAAACTAAGAAGATGTGTAAAATTAAGAAGATGCGCAAAACTAAGAAGATGCGAAAAACTAAGATGATGCGCAAAACTAAGAAGATAAGCCAAACTAAGAAGATGCCCACAACTAAGAAGGTGTGCAAAACTAAGAAGATGTAGAAAACTAAGAAGATGTATAAAACTAAGAAGATGTCCAAAACTAAGGTGATGCGCAAAACTAAGAAGATACGCAAAACTAAAAAAATGTGCAAAACTAAGAAGATGCTCAAAACTAAGAAGATGTGCAAGACTAAGAAGATGCCCAAAACTAAGAAGATGCGCAAAACACAGAAGATGCGCAAAACTAAGAAGATGTGCAAAACGAAAAAGGTGCATAAAAGTAAGAAAATGTGCAAAACTAAGAAGATGCGGCAAACTTAGAAAATATGCAAATCTAAGAAAATGCGCAGAAAACTAAGAAGATGCGCGAAACTAGGAAGATGTACAAAAATATGAAGATGCGCAAAACTAAGAACATGCGCAAAACTAAGAAAATATGTAAAATTAAGAAGATGTGCAAAACTAAGAAGATGCCCAAAAGTAAGAAGATGCGCAAAGCTATGAAGATGCACAAAACTAAGAAGATGTGCAAAACTAAGAAAATGCGCAAAACTAAGAATATGCATAAAACTAAGAAGATGCGCAAAAAGTAAAAAGATGCACAAAACTAAGAAGATGTGTAAAACTAAGAAGATGCGCTAAACTAAGAAGATGTGCAAAACTAAGAAGATACACAAAGCTAAGAAGATTTGCAAAACTAAGAAGATGTGCAAAATTAAGAAGATGTGTAAAACTCAGAAGATGCACAAAAGTAAGAAAATGCATTAAACTAAGAAGATGTGCAAAACTAAGAAGATATGCAAAACTAAGAAGATGCCCAAAACTAAGAACATCCCGAAACTAAGAAGATGCACAAAAATAAGAAGATGCACAAAACTAAAATGATGCGCAAAAGTTAAGAAGATGCAAAAAACTAGGAAGATGCGCAAAACTAAGATGATGTGCAAAACTAAGAAGATGCCTAAAGCTAAAAGATGCAAAAAAAACTAAGAAGATAGGTAAAACTAAGAATATGCAGAAAATTAAGAAGATGCGTGGAAACTAAGGAGATGCACAAAACTAAGAAGATGCGCGAAACTAAGAAGATGTGCAAAACTAAAAAGATGCCCAAAACTAAGAAGATATGAAAAACTAAGAAGATGAACAAAACTAAGAAGATGCGCAAACTAAGAAGATCTGAATGATTAAGAAAATGCCAAAACTAAGAAGACGCACAAAACTAAGAAGATATGTTAAACTAAGAAGATGCACAAAACTAAGAAGATGGCCAAAACTAAGAAGATGTGCAAAACTAAGAATATGCGCAAAACTAAAAAGATGCACAAAACTAGGAAGATGCGTAAAACTCAAAAGATGTGCAAAACTAAGAAGATGTGCGAAACTAAAAAGATGCACACAACAATGATGATGTGTAAAACTAAGAAAATGCACAAAATTATGAAGATGCACAAAACTGATAAGATGCACAACACTAAGAAGATATGCAATACTAAGGAGATGCAAAAAAACTAAGAAGATACGCAAAACTAAGAAAATGAACACGAATAAGATGATGTGTAAAACTAAGAAGATGCACAAAACTAGAAGATGTGCAAAACTAAGAAGATACACAAAATTAAGAAGATGCGCAAAATTAAGAATATACGCCAAACTAAGAATATGCACTAAGAAAAAGTACAAAACTGAGATGATGCCCAAACAAAGGAGATGCACAAAACTAAGAAGATGCGCAAAACTAAAAAGATGAAGAAAACTAAGAAGATGCGCAAAACTAAAAAGATACCCAACACTAAGAAGATGCCAAAAACTAAGAAGATAAGAAAAAACTAAGAAAATACACACAACTAAGAAGATGCGTAACTAAGAAGATGCACAAAACTAAAAAGATGCACAAAACTAAGAAGATGCGTAAAACTAAGATGATGCCCAAAACTAAGAAGACGCACAAAGCTAAGAAGAAGTGCAAAAACTAAGAATATGCTCAAAACAAAGAAGATGTGCAAAACTAAAAAGATGCCCCAAACTAAGAAGATGTGCAAAACTAAGAAGATACACAAAGCTAAGAATATTTGCAAAACTAAGAAGATGCGCAAAACTAAGAAGATGTGTAAAACTGAGAATATGCTCAAAACTAAGAAGACGCATTAAACTAAGAAGATGTGCAAAACTAGGTAGATGCGCAAAACTAAAAAGATGGGTAAAAATAAGAAGATGTTCAAAACCAAGAAGATGCCCAAAACTAGGAAGATTCCCAAAACTAAGAAGATGCACAAAACTAAGAGGATGTATAAAACTATGAAGATGTGCAAAAACTAAGAAGATTCACAAAACTAAGAAGATGTGCAAAACTAGGAATATGCATTAAACTAAGAAGATAGGCAAAACTAAGAAGATGCCCAAAACTAAGAAGATGCACAAAACTAACAAGATAAGTAAAACTAAGAAGATTCACAAAACTAAGAAGATGTACAAAACTAAGAAGAATTGGACAAAAATAAGAAGATGCACAAAAATTAAGAAGACGCCCAAAACAAAGAAAATGCACAAAACTAAATGAAGTGGAAAACTAAGAAGATACATAAAACTAAGAAGATGTCCAAAACTAAGATGATGCGCAAAACTAAGAAGATGCGCAAAACTTAAAAGATGTGCAAAACTAAGAAGATGCCCAAAACTAAAAGAATGATCAAAACTAAGACGATACGCAAAACTAAGAAGATGCGCAAAACTATGAAGATGTGTAAAACTAAGAAGATGCGCAGAACTAAGAAGATTTGCAAAACTAAGAAAATGTGCAAAAATAAGAAGATGCCCAAAAGTAAGAAGATGCGTAAAACTAAGAAGATACACACAACTAAGAAGATGTGTAAAACTAAGAAGATGCACAAAACTAATAAGATGTCTTACCCAAAACATAGAAGATACGCAAAAAAAAAAGATGCCCAAAACCAAACTTAAGAAGATGCACAAAAATAAGAAGATGTACAAAATTAAGAAGATGCGCAAAACTAAGAAGATGCGCAAAACTAAGAAGATGTGTAAAACTAAGAAGATGCCAAAAACAAAGAAGATGCGCAAAACTAAGAAGATGCACAAAACTAAGAAGATGCGTAAAACTAAGAAGATTCTCAAAACTAAGAAGATGTGCAAAACTAAGAAGATGCGCTAAACTAAGAAGATGTACAAAACTAAGGAGATGAACAAAGCTAAGAAGACGCGCAAAACTAAGAAGATGCACAAAACTAAGAAGATGCGTAAAACTAAGAAGATGCCCAAAACTAAGAAGATTTGCAAAACAAAGAAGATGCCCAAAACTAAGAAGATGTGCTAAACTAAGAAGATGTACAAAACTAAGGAGATAAACAAAGCTAAGAATATGCGCAAAACTAAGAAGATGTACAAAACTAAGAAGATGCACAAAACTAAGAAGATGCGTAAAACTAAGAAGATGTACAAAACTAAAAAGATGCACATAGCTATGAAGAAGTGTAAAACTAAAAAAATGCACAAAATTAAGAAGATGCACAAAACTGATAAGATGCACAAAACTAAGAACATGCATAAAACTAAGAAGATGCGCAAAACTAAGAAAATGAACACGAATAAGATTATGCGTAAAACTAAGAAGATGCACAAAACTAGAAGATGTGCAAAACTAGGAAGATACACAAAATTAAGAAGATGCGGTAAATTAAGAATATACGCCAAACTAAGATTATGCACTAAGAAAAAGTACAAAACTGAGATGATGCCCAAACAAAGGAAATGCACAAAACTAACAAGATGCGTAAAACTAAAAAGTTGAAAAAAACTAAGAAGATGTGCAAAACTAAAAAGATACCCAACACTAAGAAGATGCCAAAAACCTAGAAGATAAGCAAAACTAAGAAAATACACACAACTAAGAAGATGTGTAAAACTAAAAAGATGCACACACAAAAATATGTGCAAAACTAAGAAGATGCGCAAAACTAAGAAGATGCACAAAACTAAGAAGATGCGTAAAACTAAGATGATTCCCAAAACTAAGAAGATGCGCAAAGCTAAGAAGAAGCGCAAAAACTAAGAATATGCGCAAAACAAAGAAGATGTGCAAAACTAAAAAGATGCCCCAAACTAAGAAGATGTGCAAAACTAAGAAGATACACAAAGCTAAGAATATTTGCAAAACTAAGAAGATGCGCAAAACTAAGAAGATGTGTAAAACTGAGAATATGCACAAAACTAAGAAGACGCGTTAAACTAAGAAGATGTGCAAAACTAGGTAGATGCGGAAAACTAAAAAGATGGGTAAAACTAAGAAGATGTTCAAAACTAAGAAGATACACAAAACTAAGAAGATATATACAACTAAGAAGATGCAGAAAACTAAGAGGATGCATAAAACTAAGAAGATGCGCAAAAACTAAGAAGATTCACAAAACTAAGAAGATGTGCAAAACTAGAAATATGCATTAAACTAAGAATATGAGCAAAACTAAGAAGATGCCCGAAACTAAGAAGATGCACAAAACTAAGAAGATATGTAAAACTAAGAAGATTCACAAAACAAAGAAGATGTACAAAACTAAGAAGAATTGGACAAAAATAAGAAGATGCACAAAAATTAAGAAGATGCCCAAAACTAAGAAAATGCACAAAACTAAAAGAAGTGGAAAACTAAGAAGATACATAAAACTGAGAAGATGTCCAAAACTAAGAAGATGCACAAAACTAAGAAGATGCGCAAAACTTAAAAGATGTGCAAAACTAAGAAGATGCCCAAAACTAAGAAGATGATCAAAACTAAGACGATACGCAAAACTAAGAAGATGCGCAAAACTATGAAGATGTGTAAAACTAAGAAGATGCGCAAAACTAAGAAGATAAGCAAAACTAAGAAAATGTGCAAAAATAAGAAGATGCCCAAAAGTAAGAAGATACGTAAAACTAAGAAGATATACACAACTAAGAAGATGTGTAAAACTAAGAAGATGCACAAAACTAATAAGATGTGCAGCTTACCCAAAACTTAGAAGATACGCAAAAAAAAGAAGATGCCCAAAACCAAAATTAAGAAGATGCACAAAAATAAGAAGATGTACAAAATTAAGAAGATGCCCAAAATTAAGAAGATGCGCAAAACTAAGAAGATGTGTAAAACTAAGAAGATATGTAAATCTAAGAAGATGCCAAAAACAAAGAAGATGCGCAAAACTAAGAAGATGCACAAAACTAAGATGATGCATAAAACTAAGAAGATTCCCAAAACTTAGAAGATGTGCAAAACTAAGAAGATGCGCTAAACTAAGAAGATGTACAAAACTAAGGAGATGAACAAAGCTAAGAAGATGCGCAAAACTAAAAAGATGCA
Organism: Erythroxylum tenue; assembly: GCA_027568955.1. Lineage (NCBI taxonomy): Eukaryota > Viridiplantae > Streptophyta > Magnoliopsida > Malpighiales > Erythroxylaceae > Erythroxylum > Erythroxylum tenue. The sequence goes on along the minus strand of JAOSBM010169129.1, from coordinate 853 downwards.
CAAAACTAAGAAGATGCGTAAAACTAAGAAGATGCCCAAAACTAAGAAGATTTGAAAAACTAAGAAGATGCCCAAAACTAAGAAGATTCGCTAAACTAAGAAGATGTACAAAACTAAGGAGATGAAAAAAGCTAAGAAGATGCGCAAAACTAAGAAGATGTGCAAAACTAAGAAGATGCACAAAACTAAGAAGATGCGTAAAACTAAGAAGATGTGCAAAACTAAAAAGATGCACACAACTATGAAGATGTGTAAAACTAAAAAATGCACAAAATTAAGAAGATGCACAAAACTGATAAGATGCACAAAACTAAGAACATGCATAAAACTAAGAAGATGCGCAAAACTAAGAAAATGAACACGAATAAGATTATGTGTAAGACTAAGAAGATGCACAAAACAAGAAGATGTGCAAAACTAAGAAGATGCGCAAAATTAAGAATATACGCCAAACTAAGAAGATGCACTAAGAAAAAGTACAAAACTGAGATGATGCCCAAACAAAGGAGATGCACAAAACTAAGAAGATGCGCAAAACTAAAAAGATGAAGAAAACTAAGAAGATGCGCAAAACTAAAAAGATACCCAACACTAAGAAGATGCCAAAAACTAAGAAGATAAGCAAAACTAAGAAAATACACACAACTAAGAAGATGTGTAAAATTAAAAAGATGCACACACAAAAAATGTGCAAAACTAAGAAGATGCGCAAAAACTAAGAAGATGCACAAAACTAATAGTGGCTAGGAAGATGGCATACTCACTAAACTCTACGACAGCAAGCTTTACCTTCTTTTCTTCTGAGTAATTGTGACACTCAAAAATGAGCTCCACCTTTCTTTCCCATTCCATG
>JAOSBM010169122.1:0-10531 GCA_027568955.1 Erythroxylum tenue | reverse complement strand
GAACAGAATCACAGAGCATAGCTCTACGTGCACACACATATATCACGGAGCAAAGCTCTACGTGGAAGCGCTTCATATTGGCAACTCAAGTCACAATGCCTTTATCTGAGCATGTATTTTATGAAATGCATCAAAACTGAATATGGCATATATGGCAATCACATTTGACGCTCAAACAAACTCATAATCATCGGACCTAAGTCCGACATTCAACTTTCGTTGAGAATTCACATAACATTCGAAATTTTATAGCAATCAAAGCCACAATCAAAGCACTTCTAATACATTCCTGAATATTGATCTCCTAGGATAATTGAAGTTCGGAATTCATAAACAAATTGCAAACAGTTTAATAATGTTGGAAGTTTAAACAAATCAAATCAAATCAATCCTAGGAAATCATCTAGGTTAACTCACAGTGCGCTCCAATAACCTATTGCCTGGATGGTACGGCAATGTCTGACTGGTGTCCGATGTGATCCTCTAAAATATACAAAACACATTCACAAAAATCATATTTTTGCACAAATGTACAAGTGTTCTTTTATGCACATCAATGTATAGAATGTATGCACAATGTACGTTCAATGACAATTCCGGGGTGCTCTATTGTGATCCTTATCAACAATTCATTCAGATATAAAAGCCCTCATTAATACATGTATATTTACAATTGGATCGAAACAAAACAATGTCAAACAATTTCATAACTTCAATGACCATTTCAGATTATTCTTCTAATACATATACGAGTCAACTTTCCATTCTAAAACTGATAAGGTAAATGAGACAATTAAATAAAATTTCCTTCTGTAAAGTTGTTCTCCAATGTCTTAGTTTTCTAATGACACCAAAATCATTCAATTTGGTTCAGTATACTAAAAGATATACTCAAAATAGTTTAGACTATTCTTAAGCTTCAGCAGAATTCTTACCTCAACTTCCAACCAAAATTTGAAAATCTTAGAGACATAATTAAAACTCCATTTCATCATAAAAGGTGTAGCTCTATATCTCAAGTTTATAGAAAATAAAAAATCACCCCGTTTGGATAACTACAGAGAAAGTTATTGTCAAAATACTAAAGTGTGTTCGAGCTATAAAGAGGGAGACTTCGCCGCGGCGAGAACAAAAAAATTGGCCGCGGCGAGAACAAAAAGATGGCCGCGGCGAACACTCCAGAAACCAGATTCTCTAGGAAATTTTTGCAAAGATCGCCGCAGCGAACTCAAGGGTTTGCTGCGAAGAATTAAAAAGTTGGTTCACCACGACGAACTGTTATAAAAGACTCGTCTATCCAGATTTTCACTTTCTCACTCTACCATCATGCCCTTCTATACCCAAAACAATCTCTAAAACTTCACTTCATTTAACTCCTAATTCAGTTCAAGTCATTCACATAAGATCAAAATTCAAGTTTACTCCCTAACACCAAAAACATAGCATAATCAGATAAGCTCTCATTTCCCAACACTCTCATTTTTCTGACTTACACATTATCAGCCAAAAACTTCATTTCAAGTAAAACTTTGCATTAACATACATTTTCCCTCAACACTGCATCGTTTTAAACTTTTCCCTGAAACCCAAACTCATTCTAACTCAACTCTGTTAACACTTCATACATGAATAGTATATCTTTATTCATGTACGCTTTTAAACCAGAACTGAAACATATTATTTCTACATCACTTTACAAGAATTTCCATATTTCCTAATCCAGAATCTATTCAACATAGTTTTGGACAAGTCCTAATTCTAAAATCAATCGTCTAATTTATTCAACAACAAAACCCAACTTCACAACTCCATGCATGAATGTAAATCTTTACATCAGAAACTAAACATCAGCAAAACTACTTACTTGTTTCAGCTTCTATTCCCAGCAATGAAAGTGAATCAAACGTACAGAATAGAGAATAAACAAATAGTGTTTTCGGAGAAGAAACAAACAGCAGAGGAAATGAGAGAACTACAGAAATGGGTTTTATTAAACAATGAACTATGTGGCTTTTTGCATGTCTCCCATCTATCACTGTTTAATACTGCCACACAACACTCAACCAAATATGCCACTTAACACAATTTAACCAGTCCACGTGTCACACTATAATAGGCCAATAAATCAATTTTTTTTTCTAAATTTCACCAAAAATACCAAAATATCCTAAATAATACCAAAATTGTCAAAACACATTTCAATCATATTTAACAACTCAATTGTACCTTAAAATGCCAATGAATGCATGTACAATCATATGAATGTGCAAAAATGTGCATGTCACAATTAATTATGCATGATGCGCATTTTCTTATTTTCTCAGAAATTTCTCAAAATTCACAATTCTAGCCCTAACATGGGTAACGGGTTGTTACAACTCTCCCCTCGTAACAAAAATTTCGTCCTCGAAATTCTTACCTGAATGATCAAATAGGTAGGGTTATTAATTCCTCATGTGCTCCTCCATTTCCCATATGGCTTCTTCACTCGAATGATTCTTCCAATGGACTTTCACCATTAGGATCACTCGATTTTTCAATTACTTATTCTGATAGCCAATTATCTTCACAGGTTCTTCAACATAGCTTAAATTACTAGAGACTTCAATCTCTTGAGTTGGTATCACATGAGTTGAATCTGACCGATATCTCCTAAGCATAGTCACATGGAACACATTATGTATCTGAGCTATTTCTGAAGGTAAGGCTAACTTATAAGCCAATGGTCCAATTCTCTCAATTATCTCAAATGGACCAATATACCTCGGACTTAACTTACCCTTCTTGCCAAATCTCAGTACACTTCGCCAAGGTGATACTCTCATAAATACCTTGCCACCAACTGATACTCCATATCTCTCCTGTGTTGATCCACATAGCTTTTATGTCTATCTTGTGCCACTTTAATTCTACTACGGATCAATCTCACCTTATCAACAGTATCTTAAATCAATTTTGGGCCTTCGATAATTCGTAGAACCTCTTCATCCCAATATAAAGGAGAACGACACTTCCTGCCGTATAACGCCTCATATGGAGCCATACTAATACTGCTGTGATACTGATTATTGTAGGCGAATTCAATCAAAGTTATATACTTATCCCACGCTCCTCGAAACTCCAAAACACAAGCTCTGAGCATATCCTCGACAGTCTTGATCGTTCTCTCACTCTGATCATCTGTCTAAGGATGAAAGGTCGTACTGAAGTTCGGCTTGGTACCCAAAGCTGTCTGTAAACTACCCCAAAATCTCGAGGTAAATCTAAGATCCCTGTCCGATACTATGGACACTAGAGCCCCATGCAATCTCACAAATTCATTTACATATTGTCGAGTCAACTGATCTAATGAATAATTCTCCCTTATTGGTAAAAAATGAGCCGATTTGGTCAGTCTATCCACAATGACCCAAATGGCATCATGTTGCCTCGAAGTCCTAGGCAAACTCATAATGAAATCCATCGTGATTCGTTCCCATTTCCACTCTGGAATGGGTAACGAATGTAATTTTTCTGCCGGACCCTGATGCTCAGCCTTAACTTGCTAACAAGTTATGCACTTAGAAACAAATTCTGCTACTTGCTTCTTCATACCAGGCCACCATTAATGTTGTTTCAGTGTGTTATACATCTTGGTAGTACCAGGATGCATAACATAAGCTGCTAAATGTGCTTCCTCTAAAATTTCTTCCCTTAGATTATCAACGTTAGGCACACATAATCTTTGTTTTAACCTTAAGGTATCATCTCTCACTTCAAACTTAGAATCTGGATTCACTTTCAACTTCTCAATTAACTTCACTAAATTGGGGTCTCTACTCTGAGCCTCTTTGATTCTTTCAACCAAAACGGGTCTCAACTTCAAAGTAGCTATCAACGTATCGTTCTGCTCCAAACTCAAATCAACATTCAGTGCCCTCAACTGAACTAGGCTAGGTAACCTCGATAATTGTACTTGTGCCACACTGCTATATGATTTCCTACTTAAAGCATCAACTACAACATTAGCTTTGCCAGGATGATACTCAATTGTACAATCATAATCTTTCAACAATTCTAGCCATCTCCTCTGTCTCATATTTAACTCCTTCTGGCTCAACAGATACTTTAAATTTTTGTGATCAGTGAACATCTGAAATGTCTCTCCATAAAGATAGTGTCTCTAAATTTGCAAAGCAAACACTACTGCAGCAAGTTCCAGATCATGAAATGGATAATTAAATTCATGAGACCTCAACTGTCTTGATGCATATGCTATTACTTTATCATGCTGCATTAGTACACATCCTAAACCCTGATATGATGCATCGTTGTACACAACATAACCTCCAGAACCAGATCGAATAGCTAACACCGATGCCGTAGTTAACCGATGCTTAAGCTCCTCAAAACTCCTCTAGCAATCATTACTCCATATAAAAGGCACATTCTTTCTCAGAAGTTTTTTCAAATGGTGGGCCGAAATCAGTGAAAACCTCTCGACAAACCTTCTGTAATACCCAGCTAATCTAAGAAAACTTCGAATCTCAAACACGTTCTTCGGAGCTTCCCACTTCATTACTGCTTCAATTTTCTTTTGGTCCACCTGAATGCCTTGTCCAGACACTGTGTGACCAAAAAATACTACTTGATCAAGCCAAAATTCACACTTAGTAAACTTGACATATAACTGTTTCTCCCTCATAGTCTGAAGAACCATTCTCAGATGTGCCACATGATCTTCTCTACACTTAGAGTACACCAAAATGTCATCAATAAATACAATTACAAACTGATCTAAATAAGGTTGGAATACCTTATTCATTAATGCCATAAATGCTGCCGAAGCATTAGTCAAACCAAACGGCATCACCAAAAACTCGAAGTGCCCATATCTGGTTCTAAATGCACTCTTGGGAACATCCGCCTCAGCTATCTTCAGCTGGTAGTATCCCGATCTCAAGTCTAACTTTGTGAACACTTGAGCTCCTTGTAACTGATCAAACAAATCATCAATCCTCGGTAATGGATATTTATTCTTAACTGTTATCCGATTCAATTGCCAATAATCGATGCACAATCTCAGAGTTCCATCATTCTTCTTTACAAACAATACCGAAGCTCCCCAAGGTGACATACTAGGTCTGATAAACCCCTTATCTAACAATTCCTGTAACTGAGTTTTCAATTCCTTCAATTCAACAGGTGTCATCTTATATGGAGGAATTGATATAAGAGTGGTACCTGGAATAATGTCAATAGTGAACTCCGTCTCCCTATCTGGGGGTAATCCCAGTAGTTCAGCCGGAAACACATCCAAAAATTCTCTAACAACTGGAATATCCTGAATGGTTTGTTCATTCTAAGTATCCACCATGTGGGCCAGATAAGCCTCACATCTACCTCGGATCAATCTCAAAGCACTCAGAAATGAAATTAGTCGGGTTGGCACTGCCTGACTAACTCCTCGAAATACCACTCTCGGCTGATTAGGTGATTCAAGCACTACCTCCTTAGTATAACAATTCATCACTGCCCTATGAGCAGTGAGCCAGTCCATGCCTAAGATGAGGGCTATCTTTCTCAGCTGCAATATGATCAAATCGGCTTCTAATTCTGCTTGATCAATCCGAATTATACACCTCTTACATACTTCACCAATCACTGTTGTGCTACCCACTGGAGTGCTTACTACCAACTCACATTTTAGTATCTCTCGCTTACAATGCAATCTAGATGTCAGATGCGGGGTGATGAATGAATGGGTAGATCCTAGATCTACCAGTGCATATGCTTCAAAATTAAAAATATTCAACACACCTGCTATCACATTTGGGGAGTCCTGTGCCTCCTATCTGGTGATGGCATAGACCCTGTCCTGAGATTGCGGCTGATTGCTCCGCACCTCAATCCTGACACTGGGCCCTGCTGACTGAGTCCGACCTCTACCTCTACCTCTCTATGCAGATCTGCCAGCTCTGCTATGCTGAACTGAGACCTTAGTCATAGTTCCTCCTCTAGCTCCAGACTGTAATTCTAACAACTCAGGGCAATCCTTGATCTGATGCTCATAAAAGCCACATCGAAAACATGCTCCCGATATCCTCCAACACTCGCCACCATGCCTTTTGCCACAGTGTTCACATTCAGGAAATTGTTGCGACTGATTAGTAGGCATCTGCCCTCTGCCTCCCCCAGATTGAACAAATCTACCTCTTCTTTGGGATCCAGATTGTCTTGATCTAGACTGGAATCGAGACGATCTGTTCTGACGCTTTCTGAAGCTTCTGCCAGAATCAGTCTGAGATTCATCCTGTTTCCTACCTCTAGCTTCTTGTCTGTACTCTGCTTGACCATCTTTTAATAGCTGTTCTATTCTGATCGAGGCTGCTCGGAGTTCTGTAAAACTGCCCATGTTAGAGATGGCAAGCCTTGTTTTGATTTCCATATTCAAACCGTCCTCAAATGGCCTACATTTATTTTGCTCAGTTGGAATCAGTGCAGTCGCATATCCCAATAACTCATTGAACTTTATCTCATAGTCTGCCACTATGAGCTTGCCTTGCTTCAAATCTAAGAATTCTTTCATTTTCCGATCCATGTAGATCTTTTTCATGTAATTCTCTTGGAATGTTATCAAAAAATCCACCCAAGTCAAGCTACAAGGTCTGGTGGTACTGCCCGACACGGTCTTCCACCACTGATATGCAGGACCTTGTAGTAGTGAGACTGCATAATCAAATCTATCCTCTGCTTCACAGTCCATCTGATCGAACACTCTTTCAGTTCGCTCAAGCCACCCTTCTGCTTTAGCCAGGTCTGTACTTCCGTAGAAGTCCACAGCCCATTCCTTTCTCAGCTTATCATATCTCATTTCTCGCCTCATGGGAATTCTTAGAGGCATTCCAACAAATTCAGGTACATGAGACTCTATATTGGCTCCTATAGACTCCATGCCAGCTGACTCTCCAATTTGATCTCCTATGGAAGATAACCTATAACAAACAAAAACTGTGATTACTATCTGAATCTCTCATTATGAATCGTATTGTTTCCCTAAAGATGCCAAACCATGTTCTGATACCAAAAATGCAACATCCCACTACCATAAGGCAAGTACCCGGATACCCGAAGGACATTCAAGTACATACCTTATGATAATGGTATGTTGGAGCAAAACATATCCGACTTACACATGGCAATCCAACTTACACATGGCATCATCTAACAAACTCAAAAGTCACTAAATTTTAAAACCATTCATTCCATTCATTCATAAAGCTTACAATATTCCCACCAAGCAAATAGTTACAAAACCTTATACAGATTTTTAACGAAACTACAAAAATAAAGCTAGAGCCCTTCTGGTGTCAGCTGACAGACCTCTGAGCCATCTCTCTATCCAAAAGATTCCTTAAGTCCTGACTAAAGAATTAGGTCTCTTGTCTCGTACTTGAAAAGCCACATTGTAATTTTTGATGAGTTTTGCAAACTTAGTGAGTGAACCATCATTGATGAATTCATCGGATCATATACACACATCACATATTACACAAATATTCATTCTAACATACATTTATTTTTCAAAAACTCACGCAATATGGTATAACATTTAATCATTGCAAAACAGATCATATATAAACAAATACATATGCATATAAGACTCACATTCGTTCTTGTTGTTGTGACTGAATGCCTATCGCATACTTATACAAATATTGGCCCATAGGGCTCAGTTAGAATAGAATCACGGAGCATGGCTCTACACATATATCACGGAGCAAAGCTCTTCGTGGAAGCGCTTCACGCTGGCAACTCAAGTCACAACGCCTTTATCTGAGCATGCATTTTATGAAATGCATCAAAACTGAATATGGCATATATATGGCAATCACATATGATGCTCAAACAAACTCATAATCATCGGACCTAAGTCCGGCATTCAACTTTCGTTGAGAATTCACATAACATTTAGAATTTCATAGCAATCAAAGCCACAATCAAAGCATTTCCAATACATTCCCGAATATTGATCTCCTTGGACAATTGAAGTTCGGAATTTATAAACAAATTGCAAACAGATTAATAATGTTGGAAGTTTAAACAAATCAAATCAAATCAATCCTAGGAAATCATCAAGGTTGACTCACGGTGCGCTCCAATAAGCTATTGCCTGGATAGTCCGGCAATGTCCGACTGGCGTCCGATGTGCTCCTCTAAAATATACAAAACACATTCACAAAAATCACATTTTTGCATAAATGTACAAGTGTTCTTTTATGCACATCAATGTATAGAATGTATGCACAATGCATGTTCAATAACAATTCCGGGGTGATCTATTGTGATCCTTATTAGCAATTTGTTCAGATATCAAAGCCCTCATTAATACATGTATATTTACAATTGGATTGAAACAAAACAATGTCAAATAATTTCATAACTTCATTGACCACTTCAGATTTTTCCTCTAATACATATACGAGTCAACTTTTCATACTAAAACCGATAAGGTAAATGACACAATTAAACAAAACTTCCTTCTATAAAGTTGTTCTCCAATGTCTTGATTTTTTAATGACACTAAAATTATTCAATTTGGTTCAGTATACTAAAAGATATACTCAAAATAGTTTAGACTATTCTTAAGCTTCAGCAGAATTCTTACCTCAACTTCCAACCAAAATTTGAAGATCTTATAGACATAATTAAAACTCCATTTCTCATAAAAGTTGTATCTCTATGTCTCTAGGTTAGGGAAAATAAAAAATCGCCCCATTTGAATAACTACAAAGAAAGTTATGATCAAAATACTAAAGTGTGTTTGAGCTGTAAAGGGAGAGACTTCGCCGCAGCGAGAACAAAAAAATTGGCCACAGCAAGAACAAAAAGATGGTCGCGGCAAACACTCTAGAAATCAGATTTTCTCGGGAATTTTTGCAAAGATCGCCACAGCGGACTCAAGGGTTTGCCGCGATGAAGTAAAAAGATTTAGCCGCGGCGAACTGTTACAGAAGACTCGTCTACCCAGATTTTCACTTTCTCACTCTACCATCATGCACTTCTATACCCAAAACAAACTCTAAAACTTCACTTCATTTAACTCCTAATTCAGTTCAAGCCATTCACATAAGATCAAAATTCAAGTTTACTCCCTAACACCAAAAACATAGCATAATCGGATAACCTCTCATTTCCCAACACTCTCATTTTTCTGACTTACACATTATCGGCCAAAAACTTCATTTCAAGTAAAACTTTTCATTAACATACACTTTCCCTCAACACTGCATTGTTTTAAATTTTTCCCTGAAACCCAAACTCATTCTAACTCAACTCTGTTAACACTTCATACATGAACAGTATATCTTTATTCATGTATGCTTTTAAACCAGAACAGAAACATATTATTTCTACATCACTTTAGAAGAATTTCCATATTTCCTAATCCAGAATCTATTCAACATAATTTTGGACAAGTCCTAATTCTAAAATCAATCGTCTAATTTATTCAACACCGAAACCCAACTTCACAACTCCATGCATACATGTAAATCTTTACACCAGAAACTAAACATCAGCAAAACTACTTACTTGTTTCAGCTTCTATTCCCAGCAATGAGAGTGAATCAAATGTACAGAATAGAGAATAAACAAACAGTGTTTTCAGGGAAGTAACAAACAGCAGAGGAAATGAGAGAACTGCAGAAATGGGTTTTACTAAACAATGAACTACGTGGCTTTCTGCATGTCTCCCATCTGTCACTGTTTAATACTGCCACATGGCACTCAACCAACTCTGCCACTTAGCACAATTTAACCAGTCTACGTGTTACACTATAATAGGCCAATAAATCAATTTTTTTTTCTAAATTTCACCAAAAATACCAAAATATCCTAAATAATACCAAAATTGACAAAACACATTTCAATCATATTTAACAACTCAATTGTACCCGAAAAATGCCAATGAATACATATACAATCATATGAATGTGCAAAAATGTGCGTGTCACAATTAGTTATGCATGATGCGCATTTTCCTATTTTCTCATAAATTTATCAAAATTCACAATTCTAGCCCTAACATGAGTAACGGGATGTTACAAGATCACTTAAAGGTGATCGATTATTCATATTCAGACTATGTTAGTTGTGTAGACTCAAGAAAATCTACTTTCGGTTATCTATTCCAACCAGCAGGAGGGGCAATTTCTTAGAAAAGTGGAAAACAATCTGTTATTGCTACTTTCACTATGGAGGCCAAATTTGTGACATGCTTTGAGGCCACTATTTAAGCATTGTGGTTGCGAAACTTTGTCTTAGGGCTGACATTGTCGACAGTATAGCTAGACTGCTAAGAATTTATTGTGATAATTTTGCAGTTGTCTTCTTCTCTAAAAATGATAAGAATTCTAAGGGTGCTAAACACATAGATTTGAAAATACTTGTATTAGCCCCGGAATTTTTTTTTAAAATTAATTATTTATTTATTATTTAATTAAGCATAATTGGATTTAATTAAGATGATATTAATTTTGCATGATAGTAT
>JAOSBM010169102.1:0-10534 GCA_027568955.1 Erythroxylum tenue | reverse complement strand
TAACCCAAACACAAAAGACCTTTTTACCCTTGGTCCATTTAATCCAATTAATCATACTTTGGCCAAAATTTAATACCCTAACCAAATTTAATTAAACCCCAATTAACCGATCTACTAAGACTACACAATTAAAATCATGCCAAAAAATAATATTTAATTAAACCCCAATTAACCGATCTACTAAGACTACACAATTAAAATCATGCCAAAAAATAATTAATCCGGTTTGGGGTCCAACATAAGCCCAAGAGGAGAGGCGCACCTATGATCAAACTTGGGAGGACGTTGGACCAGGCCTAGCCATGTTTTTATTATTCTATTTTAAACTTGTTTAAGTTATATTTATTTTGGGCTTCCATGTATTATTTAACCCAAATATTTTATTATTTAACCTAGGTATAAATACCCTCTTTAGGGTTAGGGAAAGACAACTTTGATCATATTATTTCTTGTGTGCCGCCGACCATATTAAGAGGAGAAACCCCTCTTGTTCTTTTCAACTTAGGAATTAAACATCACTTATCAACCGAATCAGAATGTGGCGTGATTTTGATCCTAAACAACTTTCTTGATTTGTTCTTTACCCATTATCTAGGTTGCTCGAGACAAGTTCTTCGTGAGGTCCAGTAGGTAAATTTGAAATCTTGTGTATCGAATTTAATTTTTGGTTAATTCGAATCTAACCTCTTCTTGTTTCTTTGAATTTTAACTTTTCAATCCTTCAATTTCATGTGTGCGAGTTATTTGGTATCAGAGCATTGGTGTGGAGGAGAATTCTTATTCAACTCCATCGGAATTCAAGAAACCGCCAACCATCACCATCCAATTATCGTCGGCTCATTAATTCAGGTGTGAATTAACTTTTGGCCTAAGGTTTTAACTTTTGGCCTAGGGTTTTCAATTATTCTTCTTAGTTCTTTTGTTGAAACTTTCAGCCTATATTAAAAACAAGTCCAAAAAAATTAGAAAAAAGGACAAAAAAGGTCGGGAAAAAGTTCGAAAATAATTTGAAAAAAATTCCGAAAAAAAAGTCCAAAGAAAAGTCTGGAAAAAGTCCCCAAAAAAAGTCTGAGAAAAAAGAGTCTGAAGAAAAAAGTATAGAAACACCACAAAAAATTTTTTGTTTCGTCATACTCATACTTGCTTGTTGGTTCATTTTGATTCATCCGTGGTAAGCAATTTCAAAATTTTTTTGAAAATTGCTAGCTTGTTGCATATTACTGGTTTCGAATTGTTGATTGATTGTGATTAGTTAGGGTTGTTTATTCTTGCTAGTTGGTTCAAAATTTTCACACCCTTTTGATTCTTTTGATCGGTTAAGAATTGGTTCCGAGTGGTGATTTGAATTTCATAGGGGATTGAGTGGTAAAAGGCAAGAGTGTGTGAGCTTATTTGAGGGAGTCATTACCGTGACTTAAACACATGGGGAGTGACATCATTTGAGCGAAACACGTGAGGGAGTGTGTGAGGTTGTTTATTACTAACCTTGTTTTGCAGGTATATCATTTTGTCTACAATGTCACAGGGAGGTAGTAATGATGAAAACCAAAGGGGAGATGCAAATATCGCTTTCACTTTGAGAGTCATGCAGTAACAATTTGAGAAGTTCAATCTAGCCTTAACTGAGATTGGGGGATAGTTGGATGAGCTCAAACAAGGGAAACGCGAGGAACCTCAAGGGAGACGTGCAAGTGTAAGCCAGCAGCAACCACCACCTCATAGAGCACCACCTCGTTATGAGTCAGAGGAATGACTTTGAGGAAGAGGAGGAGTTTGAGGTACATAGTCTTAGGAGAGCTCAGAGAGTTGAGCCATTTAACAGGAGAGATGGAGACCTCAAATCCATCAAAATGCAGATCCTAGCCTTTAAGGGAAGGAATGATGTAGAGGCTTACTTGGAGTGTGAAAGGAAGGTAGACTTGATTTTTGAGTGCCACAATTTTTCTGAAGATAAAAAGGTAAAGTTAGCTGTTGTTGAATTTACAGATTATACACTAATATGATAGGATCAGTTAGTGACATCCAAGAGGAGAAATGGAGAGATGTCAATTACTACCTGGGATAATATGAAGGTATGCATGAAGAAGCGGTTGTGCCTTCTTACTATTACAGGGAGATGCACCAAAAACTTGAGAGACTCACTCGGGGGTCTAAATCAATGGAGGACTACCACAAGGAGATGGAGGTGGCTATAATCCGAGCCAACATAGAGGATAACCCAGAGGCTATAATGGAAAAAAATTTTAGTGGACTCAATAGGGAGATAGCCAATGTTGTGGAGTTGCAGCACTACTTAGAGAATGAGGACATAGTGAACATGGCTATGAAGGTGGAGAGACAGCTCAAAGCTAGAATGACAGCGAGGAGTGGAGCAAGCTCTAGCTACTCATGGAACTCCAAATGGCCTAGAAAGGAGGAGAAGTCCAAGGAAAAAGGAGTGGATTTCAAGGAAGCACCTAAGAAGCCGATTGAGGGATCTAAATAGAAAGGTACTTCCAACACCCAAGCTACTTCTAGTAAACATTCATCTATAAAATGTTTTAAATGCTTGGGTACTAGCCATATTGCATCTCAATGTTCGAATAAGAAAGTCATGATTATGAGGGATAATGGGATAATTAATTCAGAGGATAGTGGTAGTGAATCTGAACTTGTTGTTGATAATGATTTTGAGGATGACAGTTGCTTTGAGAGAGCTGTCACAGGGGAAGCACTAGTAGTTAGGAGGGTACTGAGTGCTAGGGCCACAGATGAGGATGTAGATCAGAGAGAGAATCTTTTCCATTTGAGATGCTTACTTAGTGGGAAAGTATGCAATTTGATAATTGATAGGGTAGTTGCACTAATGTAACTACTTGGACTATAGTACAGAAATTGGGTTTGACATGCAGGAAACATCTGGAGCCATATAATTTACATTGGTTCAATGATAGTGCTGGTCTGAAGGTGACTAGGTAGGTTGTAGTGCCATTTTTAATAGGGAGATATGAGGATGAGGTGTTGTGTGATATGGTACCAATAGAGGCTGGTCATATATTACTTGGGAGACCTTGGCAGTTTGACAGGAGGGTAACACATGATGGGTATACCAATAGGTACTCCTTTAAGTTTAAGGGTATAAATTTCATTCTACTACCTTTATCACCTTATGAATTGTACCTGGACCAGATAAAAGTAAGGAGGGTTCAGGTAGTGAGAACAAAAAAAGTGAAGAGAGAAAAAAGGCCCAAAAGAAAAATGAGTTTGGCCCAATGGTGAGTGACTACACAAGTGAGGAAAAGAAAGTGGGATGTGCAGGAAAGAAGAGCTCAGAAAGAGAAAAGAAGAGAGAAAAGTGAGCTTGTTTGCTAAGGGAAAAGACTTAAGGAGAGTAACTGGAGAGAAAAGAGCATTAGTAGTGGTGAGATACAGAGAGTGTTTAGTTTTTGATACTAAACCTCTTGATGCTTTGCCTAGTATTTTTGCTTCTCTTTTGCAGGATTATTCAAATGTCTTTCCTGAGGAGATGCCCAAAGGACTACCACCCTTAAGAGGCATCAAGCACCAGATTGATTTTGTGCCCGGAGCTCAAATTTCAAACCACCCAGCTTATAGGAGTAATCATGAGGAGATAAATGAGCTTCAAAAGCAGGTGGATGAGTTACTAGAAAAGGGACATGTGAGGGAGAGCTTGAGCCCATGCGCGGTGCCTGTGTTGCTGGTGCCTAAGAAAG
Organism: Erythroxylum tenue; assembly: GCA_027568955.1. Classification (NCBI taxonomy): domain Eukaryota; kingdom Viridiplantae; phylum Streptophyta; class Magnoliopsida; order Malpighiales; family Erythroxylaceae; genus Erythroxylum; species Erythroxylum tenue. Next base: position 6,821 of record JAOSBM010169102.1, on the reverse strand, counting down.
ATGGAACTTGGGCGATGTGTGTGGACTGCAGAGCTATTAACAAAATCAATGTAAAGTATCGCCACTCTATCCCTAGGTTAGGTGATATGCTTGATGAATTGCATTGTGCATGCATCTTTACAAAAATTGACTTGAAAAGTGGATCCTACTAGATTAGAATGAAACCAGGAGATGAATGGAAAACTGCTTTCAAAACTAAATATGGGTTGTATGAGTGGTTAGTCGTGCCATTTGGTTTAAATAATGCACCCAGCACTTTTATGAGGTTGATATATCATGTCTTGCGTGCATTTTTTGGAAAATTTGCAGTTGTTTACTTTGATGACATCTTGATATATAGCACTAATCTTGATGAGCATGTCATGCATGTGAAGTGTGTCTTGGATGTGTTGAGACAAGAGAAATTGTATGCGAACCTTAACAAATGTACATTTTGCATTGATAGGCTAGTATTCTTGGGGTATGTGATCAGTTCTTAAGGGGTTGAGGTTGATAGTGAGAAGGTGAAGGCTATTCAAGAGTGGCCAATGTAACATCTCATTCCCATACTAAGGGTTAGAACCCTAAAATTCGGAATATGTGAGATCAAAAAGAAATTAAGAAAATTGCATTTTCATGCTCATGCATATTGTTAGCATACACGCACGTGAATTTGATTTTTACACACATTAAAATGACTATACATGCATTCATTGACATTCCGGGCATAATTGACTTAAATATGTGAAAGGTGATTTTATTGAGAATTGTCGTTTATGTGTACTAAAAATTTTAATTGGAAAGTGTGGTTAGTGATTTTGAATTTTTGGTGAATTTTAGGAATAAATTCTGAAAACGTTGAATATTATTAGGCTAGGAAAAATGCCACTTGGCGAGTAAATCGGTGGAAGGAAATAGAAATAAGAAATAAATGGTATTGGAGAATTGTTAAAAATGATTTTTAGAAATTATTGGGAAAATAACTTTGAAAATTTGGAGATGATTTTAGAACTTGTGAGGAATGATATTGGAGAATGGGAGACATTTGGAGTAAGATTTAGAGATGATTGAACAAATTAAATGAGAAACTAGTTAAAGTCTTAAGAATTGGGCAAGTGTCCAAATCCTAAGCCCACGTTTCTTTTAACTTTGAAAGACAAAGACATTGTTTGTCTTGTCTTAAAATATCTTCTTGGTGGCTTTCTTCTTGAAGCTTCTTCTTCTTCTTCTTCTTCGAATTTTTGATTCACCGAATCTTCACTGAAGAAAAACCTTGCTTTCCTCTACCTATTGCTACTCTCACTTTGTTATTTCTTTCTTCTACCACAAGAAAAACCGAACCCCTGCCAACCTCTAAAATGGTGTACGTAATTTTTGCATGGAGTTAGGGCTTCAAGATAGTTGAAGCTTTTGGAGTTTTCGATAAATAAGTAGTGAATAAATTTGTTAGAGTTGTGGATTTTTGAAATAAATTGATGAATTAACTGTTATTTGCATGGATCATGGCATTTATGTATATATGTTTATGAATACTGTGTTGATATTGACTTTGCTGATAAAGGGGAAAATGCACCGTCGTGCATAAGCACGATTGTGCATTTGAGGTTTTCCCTTTTTCTAAACAGTCTTGCTTTTTTTGACCATAACTTCTTCTCTAGACCTCCAAATGACTTGATTCTTAAATCATTCGATTCATAAGACATTTTTCTACCTCTCCATAAAAATTGGTAGCATTCTGAATTGATTTGAAAAAGAGTGACTGAACGAAAGTGAGAGAATCTGTTGGAATGGTATGAACTGGTATTGTTTTACTGAACGTACTTCTGTGTTTTGAATATATTTGGATCTATAGGATTCCAAATGAGATGATTTTTGATTTGGAGTAAACTAGAGAAATATAGATACAAACCATATGAAAAATTCGAATTGTGATTCAGTCTCTAAGATGTTCAAATTCTGAATGAAAGTTGTGCATAGACACTATTTTTGAATATGAACAACCCGAAAATGTTTAAGGCATATCTTCTAAATTACTGAACCAGATTGAGTGATTTTAGTGTCAATAGAAACATCAGACATTGAGGAACACTTCCTATAAGAGAGTAAGACCAAATTACATCATTTTCACCTTCTAATTGAATGTGAATAGTAGACCCAAAGGTTTGGAATTTTGGAGAATTTATAAGAAGAAATGAGAGTTTTGATAATGTGTGATCATGTAATGATTGGAATAACATTAATGAGTGAATTGTTGGTATTAAAGTACCAAAGACATGTGTTTAATGGAGATGAAGTGGTTCGTATGATTAAAGTTGTGATTCAAAAAGAGAAGTAAAGTGTATCTAGTGAAAATGAACGAGAAATGAGATATTATGAAAGCAATTGATGCGAAAAAATGATAATGCAATAAAGTGTGAAATTTGATAATATACCCAGGATTGTCATGAACATGCATCGTACATATTCCATATACACACATGTGTATAAATGAATGCTTATAATTGTGCAAAATTATTAATGTGTGTGTGCAATGTGTGTATTGCATAAATGGGTTGTGTAGGTTAAAAGTTCGCATTCAGGTGTTTTCAGAATTTGGAAGCAAATGCTAATCTGGAGCATACTTTGAGTAGACCGAGATGATCTCATTTCATTGTTTGTTCTGTTTTGAATTTTGTATTGATTGACTATGGAATGACTATAGGAATGTGATTGATTGCATTGGTTTCCGAACAGAAGGTCTGATGATTGTGATGCTTGATTGAGATATTGAAGTGTTGTTTGTATATGAATGAGATGAACTAAGTTTACATAATTGATTGTTAAATGTGTTCTGAAGGTGCATTTGCATGTAAGTGAAAATGTGATTCTCAACTTTAATGTTGAATGTCGGACTAAGGTCCGATGATATGGGAATATGATTGAATGGGAACATGCAAATGTGATTGATGCATTCTATTTCATGAATGCATGAAATATAATGGCAGTTGTGACCAGAGTAGCCATCGATCAGAGCTTAAAACTCAAAGTGTGAAATGAGCCTGGAGCTCCGAAAGTGATTAATAACCTAAAGCTCACTATGTAAAATGAGCCCTATCTCCATCGGATAAGGTCAGTTAGTAATGAGCCCGGTATCTAATGGATACGAGACAGTTTAGGCACTCGATCATAACAAAGTAACAAATGGAAAGTAGGTCTCATGTGTAATGCATATGCATAATATGAATGGTTAAAGTGTATTGGATGTGAAATATGAAATGTTGTGAATGTGAATTATGTGTGGTGTGACCGGGTGAGCAATCGATGATAGTCACTCACTGAGTTCGCAAAACTTACATAAAATTTGCAAATATTTTTCAGGATCAGAATAATACCCCGTTAGGCAACGGGAGTATACCTACTGCATACAAGTGAGAGATACATGTCGGGATCAGTTCGCGTCTGCATTGTATTTCTTTAATTTCGTACTGAATTAAGGAGTGTATTCTAAAATCATTGTACAATGTGTATGCGAATGTAATCATGTTGTATTGATATTATGATTGTGAGTGTTTTATTTATGGAATGGGCCTTAGTGATCAACGAAATTCTGATGAATTGAAAAATGTTTATGAAATAAAGTGGGCCCGAATTGATTACAGATTTTCGCTTATTGTGTTGTGGTTTCAAAAAAATTATAGTGAGTTTTGACTGATTAAGTGCTCTAGCATGCCACCCTCGCAGAGCACAGACTCGGATATCACTCACAATGTCGAGTACGTGTCTTGTGAGAGTGGGGTGTTACAGCCAACACCTAAGAGTGTGAGTGAGGTGAGGAGTTTTCATGAGCTTACTAGTTTTTATAAGAGGTTTGTGAAAGATTTCTCGACCATTGTTGCTCCTTTGACTGATATAGTTAAGAAGGAGAAAGGGTTTGCATGGGGTAAGGAATAAGAGCATGCATTTGCATTGTTGAAGAAAAAATTATGTTCTGAGATTGGTATAGGTGTTGTGCTTTTGTAGAAAAACAAACCAGTAGCATATTTCAGTGAGAAGCTGAGTGGTGCATACTCAATTACCCTACCTATGACAATGAGTTATATGCTGTTGTGAGATCATTGGAGATGTGGCAACACTACCTCCATCCTAGAGAGTTTGTTATCAGGACAAATTATGAGTCCTTGAAGCACTTGAAGGGACAGAGCAAGCTGAGCAAGAGACATGCCACTTGGGTGGAGTTTCTGGAGACATTTCCCTATGTCTTACAGTACAAGCAAGGAAAGGAAAATGTGCTAGCCGATGCACTATCTAGGAGGTATTCCTTAGTTTCTACTCTTACTTCTAAACTATTAGGGATTGAGAAACTTAAGGATATGTATGCTTCTGATGATGATTTTGCTACTGTGTATGATGCTTGTGAGATGTTGCCTTTTAGAAATTCTATAGGCATGAGGGCTATTTGTTTAGGGGTAGCCAACTGTGTGTGCCTAACTGTTCATTGCGTGCTTTATTTGTGCATGAGGCCCATAGTGGTGGATTGATAGGTCATTTTGGGGTTGCTAAGACACTGGACATTTTGTATGAACATTTCTATTGGACTGATATGCGTAGGGATGTTGAGCGTGTATGTGCCAAATGCATTGCATGTAGATTGGAAAAATCTATTGTTAAACCCCATGGATTGTATACCCTTTTACTTGTGCCTACTGAACCTTGGTTTGATATTTCTATGGATTTTGTTTTAAGACTGCCTAGAACAAAGAAGGGGTATGATAGCATCTTTGTTGTTGTTGATCGATTTAGTAAGATGACGCATTTCATTGCACACCTTAAGACTGATGATGATGTGCATGTTGCTGATTTATTCTTTAGAAATATTATTAAATTGCATGGTATTCCTAGGTCTATTGTTTCGGATAGAGATGTTAAAATTTTGAGCCATTTTTGGCGTGTTTTGTGGGGAAAATTAGGTACTAAATTGTTTTATTCTACTACTTCTCATCCACAGACAGATGGACAGACTGGGGTTGTTAATAGAACCTTAGGTACCTTATTACAAACTGTAGTCAGTAAAAAATTGAAAACTTGGGGTGATTGTTTGCCATTTATTGAGTTTGCATATAATTGATGTGTGCATTCCACCAAAGGTTATTCACCTTTTCAGCTTGTATATGGTTTTAATCCTTTGACTGTCTTGGATTTGATGTCTTTACCCTTGTATGAGTTGTCTAGTACAGATGGCAAGAGGAAATCCGAGATAGTTAGGGACTTACATGCGAAGGTGAGAAATCACATTGAACATAGAAACAGGGTGCATACGAAGCAAGCCAACAAGGGGCGAAAGTTAGTGACTTTTGAACCTGGTGATTGGGTTTGGGTGCATCTGAGGAAGGAATGGTTTCTTGGCCAAAGGAAGTCCAAGTTAAATCCTAGGGGTGATGGTCCATTTTAGGTGTTGGAACGAATCAATGGCAATGCCTACAAGATTGATATGCCAGGTGAGTACAATGTTTCTGCTACCTTTAATGTTGCTGACCTGTCTCCTTTTGATACGGATTCAGATTCGAGGATGAATCTTCTTGAGGAGGGAGGGACTAATGTGAGTAGGAGCAAGGATTACCATGGAGATGGTGTGCGTGATGGGGACAAGCTTGTCATTCCAGTTGGACCTATGTCTAGAGCTAGGACCGAGAGACTCAAAGAGGCTCTCTATGCTTATGTGGGCATATTTTTAGAGAGGATGGAGTGCACCAGGCCTATTGGAGGAGAGTGATTGAACCTAAGTTTCATATATAGTTTAGTGACATTTTCATAGTCTTTTTTTATACTTTTCAGCTCCTTTTGTTAGATATTGTGCTTAATTTGACCTAAGAGTGCTTGTTTTAAATTAATGTGATTTAAGGTTAAATTGTCATAATTAATTAGCAATTACCGTAACTTGATTTATAGGACAATTGATATTACACAAAAAAAAATCATTGCAGGACACTCAAGAAGAGTAGAGCCAAAAGTGGAACAAAGAAATTGAAGTCACAAGAATAAGCAAATACCTTTCGGGAGAAGTTCGCCGAGGTGAAGTTAGTGTTTCGCCGCGACAAAACCATTAAACATCGCGACGGCGAACATCTGATGTTGCCACGACGAAACCACAAAAATTCCAACCAAAAAAATTTTCGGGAGAAGTTCACTGCAACGAACTCATCCTTTCGCCACGACGAACCTTTGAAGACTTGAACCATTTTCGGAAAATTTACTAACTGTACACACCCGACCCGGCAACCCATTTTGGAGAAAACCTATTTTGGGATAAGTTGGAGACGCCGACGTATATATATTGATTCATACTCCATTGTCGGGGACGGTGAGAAGGGAGGAACGATTCCATCGTTCTCTCACATCTCCCTCATTTTTCCTCCATCTTACACCATTTTTTAGAGAGCTGACACTGCTGAAGAGAGAAAACTCCACATCCATCTACTACTCCACCATCGGATCACCATCTTCACACAATACACCACCATTTTCTCTCATTTTCCACAGTCGGTAGCTACCATGGGGTCTTCCGGTTGCTTCTCGGTAGTGAAGTTGCTTGAAGCTATGAGTGGCCAGGCATCTTTTCCCCTCTTGAAGATGTAGCAATGGCTTGAGTTCAACGGGCTTAAAAGGGGAGTGACTTAATCCATGTTTAGCTATGATTTATGAATTCCTAGGTTTAGGATTTGTAATTTATAGTTGAAGATTCTTGGTTTGAGTTTAATCAAGTATTGGATACTCAATGGGTTGTTGGGTTTTGTTGATGTAGAACTTTGAGCTTAAATATATGAAGTCTCATATATGTTTATTTGTGATCTTGTTGAATCTCTTTT
>JAOSBM010168905.1:0-10554 GCA_027568955.1 Erythroxylum tenue | reverse complement strand
TAGTTTCATGGCAACTATGCATATTTTATTACAAGGGTAATTTTGGAAAAAAATATTACAAGTCATTCCATTCCATTTATTTTTAATATCACTTCCAAACAATAGTCAAAGAAGTCCCTCTCTTATTTTATTTAAACTTCCAAACAATGGAGTGACCCATTTCATTTCATTCCATTCCACTCTATTCCATTCCGTTCTATTAATTGTCATTCTATTCCATTCCATCATAAACTCCCAAGCATACCCTAAGGTACAAACCTTATTTTGCCTATTTTTCTATTTTAAAATTTATTAGTTAGTATTTATATCAAATTTATTGCTCAGAATAAAGCCTTATTATGCAATAAAATAATTTAAATATTTTATTTTAGTTAAATAATGTAATTCTGCAAATGAAACATATGCTTTTTTTTCAAATTATAATTATATTCGTACAAATTTGGTTTGGGGGTTGAACTTTAATAATTAATTTATAATTTGAGTATTACTTCTATAATAAGTTAAGTATGATTTCAAAATAATATTAATTTTATAAATTAGGTTCGATATGCTTAAAGACTTATTAAATAATTATACTATACTTTAATTATACCCACCCAAATCCAACTCTTGCACCTGATTGGATCGAAGTTAATATTCCCTAGTCACATGGCACAATAAGTAAGGAGGGATAAACCAACCTTTAATTGCGTCCATCCGGTCCCTTTGTTCCAGAATGTCAATGCGTGGATAATTTTGAAGTGTAGAACTTTGACTCCTGGATCCCAGATGCATGTTATAAAGTGAAGTCGGTTCCAGGGGAGCAAGGATTAAGCCCACTAGGGGTGGTTGGTAGAGCGAGGTACGGGATCAAAAGGACTTGTGTTTGAATTTTTCTATTTATACTTTTTCGATCAAGTTTATTATACAGAGTTTATTTAGTGCAGAGTACTCGATTGATATGATTTACAGATTATTACATCAATTTGAAAATTTATCCAACCTACGTCTAAAAGATAATGACTATAAATTTCTCTGTTAAAGAAAAAAAGATTACAGCAATTATAAGTTAGTGTTGTTGTGTGAGATTGTTTTTAGAATCATGATTAGCGACAAATCAAGCATTTTCTAATTACCGACACAAAGCAAAAACCAAGCCCATTATATGTATCTTATTAAAACATCTGATCTGGTTCCATTGATTTCATGAATAGTATGATTGGTGCCATCAGTAGTCTCTCTCTCTCTCTCTCTCCACAGTCAGAAACCGAGAGACGTCATGCGACTTGCAACTACTTTTCTAGTCCAACCTTAACAAGGAAGGTGTTTACTGGGAATCAACGGCGTGAAATCACACAGAAAGTGGTAGTTATTATCATCAACAAACAACCACATCAAATCTCGACCGTCGGATCTTCTCCCAAGCCGAACCCAACCATCACATCGTATGCACCGTCAGTCAATCGTTCAATTCGGAATCTTCTACAGTAACGAACGATGTCGTTAAATTTGATAAAAATGTATGAAGGATATTCCGAAATTTATCAAAAAGTATAATAAAAAATATATATTAAAATATAAGTTGCATCTTTAGTCCGTTAAATTTTACAAGGAAAGGATTAGAATAAGAAACAGAACCGGCCGGACCGAGGTGTGGGTGGGGACCAGCAGTCCGAGTGCTTGACGAGCAACGAATTCACTTTTAAGAGGTGCATGAAAGCAAAATTCCTTTCCCTCGTCCATGAAATTTCTTATAAAAAAATTAATTAAAAATACACCCCTTCTCCTTCTGTTGCAAAATTCATATTTCCACTCTCTCTCTCCCAAACACCCCTAAAGTCTCGATCTAATTGTTCGAAAACCAAAGGAGCTTAAAAAAATCCACTCCGATTCCTACTGTTTCACTCTCTCTCCTCGGCGATTATTTGGCGCATTTTCTTGTTTTTGAGCCACATTCCGTTGTTTATTTCTTCTCCAATCTCCACCGTCAGAGAGCTTTGATGGCTGGAACTTTGCGCGCGCAATCGCTGCGGTAGACCTCGCCGGCCTCGGTGCCGCCTCCCCCATGTGTGGCGGTGAGAATAGGAATCAAGGGATTGTGAATTTCGCTGGATGTCGTTTTAGGTACGGCCTTATAAATGCATGTGACCGGGGTCCTTGTGGTGTGCGTGGCTTTTCCGTTAGTCTTTTTGGTGCTCCGTCGTAAATGGCGATTTTCCGTCGCTAGGCAGGAGGAGATCAGGCGGTTGTTGGTTTTGGCGTCGGAGGAGACTGCTAGGGCGGAGTTGGAGGCCACGGTTTCTTACACCCCCGCCGCCATCGCCACCACTCTGCCGGTTGTTATGAACAGTTATCATTGCGCTGTTTGTTATTGCCCTACCACTACTCGGTGTGCGCAGTGTAAAGCGGTTAGATATTGGTATGCTATGTTCAATTCATTTCTTCCTTTTTAATCGTTTAGATTTGTTTGCTTGGGTTTTACTTGAATGTGGGTGGTGAATTTGGAATTTGTATTGGAAGTTAACTGTTGATAGTTTGTAGAATTATAGAAAAAACTGTCAGGATTTTGAACAGTGGTTTTGGGAGAATTATTCGTTACTTCGCATTATTTGGGGTAAACAGTGGATGGAAAGTAAAGTGTGCAATCTGGGAATCAACTTCATTGATCAGAATTCAGAAGAACTTCAACACTGGTTATCTTTTTATAGTTAAAGATTTTCTTATCTTGTTGGTGTTATTGAATATGGATAAATAAAAGTGTTGGATTTGAAGTTTACGAATTTTAGTTGAAAATAATTTAAAAAAAAGGTGGATGTGAATTTTACAAGGAAAATTAAAGGGTTTCCCCTTGTTCACTAATTTTTTCAGGGTGTCAGCAGTGTAAGTTTTTTATTTGAGGTGTTGGCACTCAATAATTGTGGTGTTGTTGATTATCATGATCTGGTTGTGCATGAATTAAAATAGTTGTAATTTGTCATCTTAGAAAGAAAAGAAATTTAATAAATTAAGGCTCTTTAGGATTTCAATTCTCTCTAAATGTTCACACCTATGATTAGTGAGACCAATGATTTCTGAGTGACTGGATTAGTTTTTGCTACTTTTGTTTATTTGAGCAGGCTTCTGGCCTTTTCCATTTTGATGTTTTGGTATCGATGTTTATTTGCCACAGTTCCGGTAAGTGTCAAATAATCCACTGGAGACAAGGTCATAAGGAAGAATGCAGTCCTCGTGATATCTTATTCAGTACTAGCAACAATGCGAGCAATTCTGGGAACAGGATTCCAAAACCGGAGCAATGTATTATTGATGGCAGCATATATGAGAATGCAAACATCAGACCACCCCATTCAAAACCACCATTTCCAGATTTCAGTGTGAAGGATGATGACAACGATGTTAAAGCTCCTTCAGTTGCTGATACAGATGGAGCATGTTCTGCATCTGAATCCTCAGGCACCTCTTTTTCTGGATTCTCTTCTTCCTCTCGTGGTGGTGAATCGTCTGATGATATTTCAGTTGGTGAGAGTGTCAGTTCGAGTGAACCTGAGGATTCAGGAAAGAGATCAGCTGATGTTTCTCCTGACATTCAAGACAAAGTGGATCAAACCAAGCCATCGTCTCCAAAATTTACCAGCTTGGTTGATTCTTTGGATAGTACCAGCAAATTGAGTAAGCTATATAATTGTAGATCTGATGATGATTATGGGGATAGTCTGTCTGCAACTTCAGCTCCTTTGAGTCAGAGTACCATTCCTGTGGTCAGAGGTTCTATAAAACCACAGAATTTTTCAGACTTCTGGGGGAGAGCCCTTGACCCTGTTTTATCCAGCAGCAATGCACAAGATGATTCTTCCCTGCTCAGCGGCAATCGAGCTATGAAATTATCTCATTATGAATCATCTCTCCAGTTTAAGTTCAATTTATCTGGAAGTGTTGATCATATCTCGACAGTAGAAAGCTCCATGGCAAAGGGTACATCCAATGATTCACACGAGACTGCTGTCAATAAACCAGTTAATAGATTATCTTCTTCAGTGAAAAGTGGTGTTGATGAGATAAAGGTCAGGAGTTCTCCTTCTGTTAGTTCTGAGGGCTCTGATTGTAGGGATAATAAAACTAGCAATGGTTCGGATGTGCCAAAGTCCAGTGAGCTTAAATCTGGGTCATCGTACTCTTCACAGTTGTGGTCATCTTCTAGATCTGAAGAAAATGTATTCAGTAGAGATGCATCAAAGGTTAAAAGATTTTCATCCACAAACCTTGACAATTCAAATCATATTGCTAGTGATATTGTGGGTACTTTTGAATTTTCCAAGTCCAAATTACCATCTGATGCTTCTCAGCACAATTTGACTGCTGGTACAAGTGCGCGTTCAGTTAGCAAAGTTATTAATGCAGATGTTTGTCCTTCTAATGTGTTCCATAACACAAGTTTCTCAGCAAGTTCTATTTATGGTCTGAAATCGTCAGTGCAGAAAGTAGTTGACCAATTCAGAGGACCTAAATGTGGAAGATACAGCGATAAGGTTTTATTATTGTTTTTTTCTCTTCCATAAATATGTCTAGACTCAACTTAGTTCATTTTTGGGCTTGCTTGTGTTTTCTTCAGGGACTATTTCCGTACGATCTATTTGTAAAGTTGTATGCCTCAAACAAAGTACTTCAACCATTTGGCCTTATCAATTGTGGAAACAGGTATTGGAAATTCTTCTCATTTCAGTTAAGCCACAGATCCTAATATAGAGCCATTTCCTTTATTAATACTAGGCTCTGTGATGGTTTATTTTCAGCATAATCAATATTTTGGTTTTTAGCTTCAATTATTTGAAATTATCATCAGGGTTCTAATCCATAATTAGGGTAACTTGCTTTTAATTTTTGGAGTTGCTTGTTTGCAAAATCTTTACTGGTAGGACAAACTGGACCTTGTGTTATAACCATTGAACAATATTGCATGAGCATGCTAAAGCAACCATATACTTAGACAACCATAATATTTCTCAGAATGGGCATTATTGTTCTATGGATTGCTTTGATCCTTCATGCACATTATTGACATGCCAATCAAGGATTTTATTTATAACATTTCCTTTTTTATAAAATATCCTGCAGCTGCTATGCCAATGCTGTCCTGCAATGCCTAGCATTCACTCCACCTTTGACTGCCTTTTTTGTCCAAGGACTCCATTCTAAAGCTTGTATGTTTAAACCTGGTGAAATTCAAAAATCACTTTTCAAATAGTATGGTAACTTTTACACAGTATAATTTCTTTTTCTGCTATATTCAGGTGCACGAAAAGAATGGTGCTTCACTTGTGAGTTTGAAAATTTGATTTTTAAGGCTAAGGAGGGGCAATCTCCACTTTCTCCTGTTGGGATACTATCCCAACTGCCTAGTATGGGAAGCTTACTTGGTAATGGGAGAGAGGAAGATGCTCATGAATTTCTAAGGTGTGATTGGTTTTTTATTCTTTCCAATGTCAGAATATTTTTTCCTTCAGAAAATTTTTTGCTTCCATTTTATATTTTCACTTATCTAGCGAAATAATATGTCAAATGGATTGATAGGTATGCTATTGATGCAATGCAATCAGTTTGCCATAAGGATGCTGGGGTGAACACATTGGGATCTGCTGACGAAGAAACTACTCTCATTGGCCTTACTTTTGCAGGATATCTTCACTCAAAGGTAAATACTACTGGAAGGATGCCATTGAGAAGTTGCCATGAATAACTTGTCTACTTAGTTTTAGCTTTCATTACTTGCATGTTAACATATATAGCTGGCCAATGATGAAATTTCCAATGTTCACAGATTAAATGCTTGAATTGCCACTATAAATCTGAGCGACAAGAAAGAATGATGGATCTTGCTGTTGAAATAGGAGGAGAAATAGACAAGCTTGAAGACGCACTAAGACGATTCACAAGCACTGAGATTTTGGATGGTGACAACAAATATGAATGTTGCAGGTTGGTCCTATTGCTTTCCTGGGTAAAGCTTTTGAAAATGTTTTTTTTTTCAATATCAATACCACGTTGCCTAGAGAATCTGCATTAACCTCTTTGCAATCATTGAAGAGTCTTGGTGTTGGGAGGCTAAATATGATACCTGAGAAAGAGAAGGGAAATTAGGATGGGGGATGAAGTTGGGTTTGCTCTAGGTCTGAAGAAGAATTAAGATTCTGTATACATATTTGCATCCTTGTCATCTTGTCTTCAGCTGTCTGATAAAACTTTCTATTTTAATAGTCATTGTACTTAATTTTTTATTTTATTCAGATGCAAATCCTATCAGAAGGCCAGGAAAAAGTTGGCAATTATGGAAGCTCCCAACATCCTTACAATTGCACTGAAGCGATTTCAGGTAGTTCTAGTAATTAACAATGATGTCTTCCATTGTGTTATTGAAAGATGCTTATCTTCAATTCACACTTGATTTTACAGTCAGGTAAATTTGGAAAGCTAAATAAGCCAATCCGGTTCCCTGAGGTCCTTGACCTAGCACCATATATGAGTGGGACAAGTGATAAAACCCCAATTTACAGGCTTTATGGAGTGATTGTACACTTGGATGTGATGAATGCTGCATTTTCTGGGCATTATGTTTGCTATGTCAAAAATATCCAGAACAAATGGTTCAAAATCGATGACAGCACGGTGCGTTCCTTATTTAGACAATCATCATTAGAGCAAAATTTCAGTAGTCATTTATGTGTTTTTTAAAATGTGGCTCACTGAAGATTGGTTAGCCTTGTAAAAACACCCAAATGGTAGATATTCTCTTGCTAGATATCCCCCTGTACCATTCCTATTAAAACTTCAATCATGGTGTAGAAAAACTTTAAATCATTCTGTTGCAAGAATCTCTTGAATGAGTTACTGTGCTCTCTTGAAGGAGCTTTGCCAATTTTTTTGACTATCAGAAAATGCTCAAAGGAATCACACTCTTGGTCATAAATTTAGGCTGCATACAGTAGTTTGTCAGCTGCGCAGAAACTCAGAGAGTCGGTTCATACAAGTTCTAGTTCTGATAGGCTCTCTGGAACAGTTCAATCTTTTGTAATCTTTAGATTTTTTCCCCCCTTCCTCCTATATGTTGTTGATATCTTTTAAAATGCCTTCACCATCCAATTCCTTTTTTTTCCCCCCTCCCATTTGTCCATGCATATGTAATTGAACTAAGCTGAAATATTTTTCTATGCTTCTAATATTGTGGTTGCCATGCTTGCTAGGTAACCGCTGTTGAACTTGAGAGCGTCCTAACGAAGGGCGCATACATGCTTCTTTATGCAAGGTGACAGATCTCACAAGCTCAGCTGACGAGAAGATTACATCTTTAATCATTGTTTCGTATGTCGATGGTCTAATTTGTTTTCTTGCAGATGCTCACCTAGGGCACCAAGATTGATAAGAAGCAAAATAGTTCCTTCTGATGCAAAAGGTATAGGCAGTCTTTCAAGGATATCTGGGAAGAATACTATGTTTAATTCAAGATCCACATCCACACGATCGAATATAGTTCAAGTGCATCCTGATTCCATTGGATCGGATAATATTGCCAATGTTGAATCTTTCTATTTGAAGTTCCACCGCCTACAAAGGATTTTAGAAGAAGATTCATCAAGCGATAATCTCTCCTTTACCAGCAGCAACTCGGACGAAGGTTCTTGCAGTACGGATAGTACCCGGGATTCCACAAGTACCGATGACCTTTCTGATTTCATTTTTGGTGGTTATAACAGCTCCTGGAGGAATATGCCAGATTCTGACACTTCGTCATCTTCCTCTTCTTCCCCCATGAATTATTCGAAATGCCAAAATACCTGCAGACATCAGGCTTACCATGAAGATGCAGCGATGGAGGACAGGGATCGTTGTGGTGTACAACCTTTTGAGAGTAGCAGGAAGTTGAATTTGGAAGGAGGAGATGGACCCTTTTTGCAGCTTGACACGGCTAAACATCGTCGGAACTTGTCGAGTGGTACTATTAGGGAAACTGTCTCGGGGAAAGGACTTGCTAACGCTGGGTTGCCCTATAGAAGATCAACCAGTGAAAGAAGAGATTAAGCATATATATATTTATGATCAGGGATTAGATTAGACGAGTAAATAAGAGTTTCAGGGGAGGGATTTTATGTAATACTACTAACACTGTTGGTATTGATTAAGATCACCCGCCCCACCATTTTGTCACTCCCGCACTCCATATAATAAGTCCTCAAAATAGTGTAAATAGCACATGGGATCTTAGGCCCAAGAAAAATCGCAATATAATTTACTTTTACTTCAATCTGCCAGTTATTTTGGTCTTACCGTTCTTGTATGTGTAGTTCTAAACGAAGGGGTCGCCTTCAGATCTTGATCACATTGTTCTCTTCTAGAAGGCGAAGTACTTTAAATTTTATAAAGTACTGGCGTTATAAAAGGCATCAGAAAGGTACTCCATTGACACGACACCGTTTGCTCGCATATTTTATTACTCCATTGACACGACACCGTTCTACTGACTTTGTACTAGATGAGTTCAAATTAGGCCCTGAAAATCTTGAGACAAAGTTATAATATATCTACTTCCCCGTCATCGTGACTCCCTTTTATTGAAAAAACTAGCAGTGATCCGTGACGCCTTGGAGGATGTGGCGCTGTTGAAAATGAATTGCCGAAATTATGTGTCGATGATGCCTCTCGTTTCACAAACTCTATGACCTCCTAACGACTAAGCATAACAAGATGTCACAGATGTCCTTCATTTGGAAGACTTACGTACCTCCCAAATTTTCTTTTATAGTTTGGTTGAGCTTGCGGAATCGTCTTTCTACCAAAAACAACCTCTCATTTCTTGATTTGAATCTTCTGTGTGTTTTGTATGGCTCTGAAGATGAATCTGTCAGCCACCTGTTCTTCACATATAATTTCACTAGAGTGGTGTGACAAGACATTCGACATTGGCTGGGTATCCAACGTGAAATGGGAACTTTATTACGGGCTATCAAATGAATCCGATTAGAAGCAAAGGGTGCTCTCCTGAGGTGCAAAGTCATTCGCCTGGCTCTTCTCTGTACAGTTTACACTCTTTGACGAATTCGCAATGCTGTCCAGCTTGAGGGTGCTTCTTTTTCAAGCCTGGATGTTATCTCTAAAATCAAGTTGGCCATCTATAAGGTTTTGTATCGACTCTAACTAGCTGAACTCGTTACTTTCTAAGCATTGTTACCCCTTGCTCTTCACCTAATTCCAGATGGTGTTTTTGGTTCTTCTGTTGGTTATAGGCGTGTAATATGTTGTATGGAGTTGGTAAGGTGCTGTGGTAGGTGGTTGCACTGGCAAGGTCCATGCACCTATCTTCTCTGATTTTGTGGGCTACTATTTTTTAGGTTTTTCTAAGAGCCACCTCAACTCTTAGGCCTTTGGGTGTTTTGCGTTTCTCTATGTTTTAGGGTCTTCTTTCAGATTTATTGCATTTTTGGACTTGTTGTTTTTTTAATCTTGACTGGGGTCTGTTCCTATGTCGATGTACATACCTTCTTTGATGAATTTACATTTTTACCTTTCATTAAAAAAAAAAAGAGTAATTTGCTTTTTGCATAGTTTCCAATATCTTGAAATTGTTAATAGCTTCATAGGAGAATCTGCTTATTCTTGACACCAGCAAGACAGACGTATGGCCTTCTGCTAAGATTGAAAAGTTAACATGATTTGGACCATGTCAATTGTGCTTCTCTGTTTAGGCTCCAGAACTGCACGCTGAAATTCATAAGCAAGGCTTAACAAGTGTTGGGGGCTGCACCTACATCTGGACCATCTACTTCATCAAGCACAAAGGTAACATTATTTCCTCATCTCATTTGGTGTACCTATGTTCGCTCCTCATTTTTGTTAGTGCTGAATTATCTTCTACATTTGCTTTGGCTATTTCAACTTTTATCATTGAATCGATGGAGATAAGCTGTTGGCTGAACGGGATTTTGTAGAATTTGTGGAGGTTGGGAACCTCTCGACTATAAGAAAATAGGGATGGGACTTGCATAACAGGGTTAAAAATCAGTAAGTGGTTTCTGTTGTAGGTGAAAATTAGTGCAAGTATTAACTATTCACAGTATTGTGGCAGTTCATATGCTTAAGCTTGTCTTGTTTGGAAAAAGTTCTATATAGTCGTACACTCTGCATGTAAAATTGGAAAACAAAAAAGAAGAACGAAAGATCATAATCCAAGGGCTAGCAAGTAAAGAGGATATAAACTAGGCATCCAATTATTATACAGTAGTTTTAAGCGTCCGACTACAACAGAGATCAACGTAGCCATCCATATCAGTTCAGTTTTCATGCTACAGCTGTCCAAAGGGACGTTGGGGGGTCTTTGCATTAAGGGTTTTGCATGGCAGCCAAAAAAAAGAGACGTTGAAGGAGAGAGAGGAGTGTGCGGATGTCTAGAGCTTTTCAGGGGAGCAGCGGTTAAAGAAGATGGAGAAAAAATGACTCTTTTGCCGATAATCTTATTGGACTTGCAGTTAACTTGAAACCCAAGACCTATTTAGTAAGCTAGCCCATAATAAGAACCTAGAGCACCACGAA
>JAOSBM010168871.1:0-10558 GCA_027568955.1 Erythroxylum tenue | reverse complement strand
CCGCATCTTGTCTTTCCAATAATGGTAGTCTTCTCCATTGAAAGTAGGAGGTCTAGTGACAGAGGCGCCTTCAGCTACATAAACTTGTGATTTTGCCATGGATCTTTATCCACACTTTGTAATGGTGGTTCTTGGACACCGAGCTCTGATATCAATTGAAGTAAATCATGTGTTAGTGTAGCCTTTATGTTCGATATACAAAATGCACAAGAAGGGGGGGGGGGTTGAATTGTGTATGCTTTTTGTGAAAACAATCCCCTTCACAAATTCTTTGAAAACTTGCCTTTTCAAACTATTAAGTAATAATAACAAGGTGTATTGCAATTAACTTCAAAGTACTTTGAGTAAACAATAGAAATTAAAATTGAGAGTTAGAGAGAGAGTCATCATGACAGTTTTATCCTGGTTCACCCCAAACCGTGGGCTATGTCCAGTCCTCAGAATCCTTTATGAGATTTCACTATACTTCTCAAAAATACAAGTATTCTTTTCACCGAGCCTCTTCAGGACTCTTACAGCAAGTATTCTTTCCCACTTAGCCTCTTCAGGCTCTCAATTTTTCTTTTCTCTTATAGAGAAATATTGCGAGCTTTGTTACAGAGATAATAGCTCTAGAGTTTAGCACATTGAATACAATGTTTCTCAAAGTTACTGGCTTTTTGAAATCTCTAACTTTAAAATCACTAACTTTTTCAGTCTTCGAATCTGACTCGTATTTATAGCCTTCGTCTTCAACTTCTTCTTGATAACTGCTTCTTTCGTTTTGTTTCTTGATCTTTGAAGAAACAGTTATTCAGTTGAGTTCTGTAACTAACTCAAACTGATTAACTATCCGACGTAGTATCGGTTCTTCGTCTTAGTTTTTCTTTTGTCTCATATCTGCTTCTACTTCGTCTTATTTTCATTTGTCTCATTTTGGGCTCCGCTTCGTCTTATTTTCTTTCATCTCATTTTGGGCTCCGCTTCGTCTCATTTTTATTCGTCTTAGTTTCTGCTTCGCTTCGCTTCGTCTTACTTCTTGCGTCTTATTTTGCTCCACTTCGCTTTGTCTTACTTCTTGCATCTTATTTTGCTTCGCTTTGCTTCGTCATAGTTTTGTTGCACTTCGTCTAAGTTTGACTTCCGTTTCATCTTAGTTTGACTTCTGCTTCCGTCTCACTTTGGCTTCCCGCTTCGTCTTAGTTTCCTTTAGCTTCCGTCTTAGTTTCATTCAGCTTACCAAAATGGTTCATCACTTTCTAATATTATTATTATTTGATTTTTATCAAAATTATTAATCGTAAAGTCATTTTGACTTAACAAAAGTGGTGTGTGGATCCTGGATCTAGTAGTGCAAATACGTCAAAGTCATAAACGAGAAGCACACCTGCAACTACATCTGGTGAGTCTTGAGCCTCTTGCCTGGTCATAACATAGACCTATCCTGGGACTGTGGTCGACTGCCCCTCCCTTCAGTCCTCCTGGAAGAACTCCCAGAGCTCACTCTGCCTCTACCTCGGCCTCTCTATCCAGATCCACTACCTATGCTTTGCTGGACCGTAGCATCACTCCTAGATCGCCCACTCATAGCAGACTGAATTCCCAAAGTAGCAGGGCAATCTCTGATCTGATGGTCCACGAAGCTGCATTTGAGGCAAGCTCCAGTCAGTCTCCAACACTCACCACCAAGCCTCCTCTCACAGTGCTCACAAACTGGAAACTAATTCTGTGTTGTACCTCTCCCACTGCCAATGTGTGAAAATCTACCCCTCTGCCCAACTCCTGACTGCCTGGATCCACTTGGTGGTCTGAAGGCTCTATTCTGGCGCTTACTAAAGCTCCTGCCCAAACTGCCCTAACTCTCACTAGGCCTCTTCCCTCTGGACCCTTGCCCAGTCTCTACTTGGCTCTCTCTTAATAACTACTTGATCCTGATAGAAACAACTCTTTGCTCAGTGAAACTTCTTAGGTTTGAAATGGCCAACCTTGTTCTAATCTCCATATTAAGGCCATCCTCAAACCTCCTACACTTGTCTTCTTCTGTAGGAATCAGAGCAGTAGCATAGCCCATCAACTCATTGAACCGGACCTCATATTCAGCTACTGACATCCTACCTTGCTTCAACTCCAAGAACTCCTTCATCTTCCTGTCCAAGTAGATCTTGGGCAAATAATTATCTCTGAAGACCTCAGAAAGTCTTCCCACTTCAACTATCAAGGCTTGGTTGTACTGCCTGGGACAGTCTTCCACCATTGGTATGCTGGGCCCTATAGTAATGACACTACGTGGTCAAACCTCTCGTCTGGCTTATAGTCCATCTGATCAAATACCCTTTTTGTCCTCTCTAACCATCCCTCAGCCTCAGCAGGGTCTGTGCTGCCATAGAAGTCCAAATCTCCCTGCTTTCGCAACCTATCATACCTCCTCTCCCTTCTCTCGAGAACTCTAGGAGGCATCGCCTCTGGTCGAGGTACCGAGGACTCTCTTCTGACTCCTACTGATCCTTGGTCAACTAGTTGATCAATCTGATCACCTAGGGCGGATGACATATAACAAAAAATAACTTCAATCATTATCCGCATTTCTTAAGATATTTCATGCTTAACATTCTATATGTTCCAACAAATGTCAAACCATGCTCTGATACCACCTAAATATAGCGTCCCCTTACCGTAGGGTATATACCGGGATGCTCGGAGGTCATTCTGGTACATATTCTATGATAATGGCACGTTACGATCGGTCACTACATTCACTTCACATAGCATCATATCATTATTCACTTATAAAGCATCATAAGAAAATCACAATATTTTAAAAACCAATTTTTTCCTCATTTCATTGCATAAAACCGAAAGTCTACATTGTGTCTTTCAACCTTTACTACATGTACATCATCAAAACCTAGTACAAAATTACTACATGAAAGAGGAAAATATATAAAATCTATCTAAGCCGTCCAAAAATCTCAACTGACCGACCTTTAAGCCATGACTTCTCTTGCCAAATCACAACCTACACGGTTAGTAGAGCCTCTCAGTAGCTAGAGTCGTCTCTCGGTCCTGAAAAGACAACGTTGCAATTTTGGTGAGTTTTGTAAACTCAATGAGGTAACTATCATCGATGGTTCACTCAATTCATGCAACACATCATTTCACATAATATACAATCACATTTTTCGTATAATTGATCGTGTATCACATTTTCATTTAAGCATAGGCAATTATGCATTTCAATCAATCAAACATACTTAACAAAATGCATATGAAATGTTCATGAGACTCTTTTCCAATTGTTACGTTGATGTGACCGAGTGCCTAAACTATCCCGTATCCATTTTGAATACTGGGCTCATTAAGAACTGTCCCTTATCCAATGAGGATACAGGGCTCCTTTTACATACTGAGCCTTAGGCTCTTAATCACTTTCTGAGCTCAAAGCTCTTTTCACAAGTTGAGTTTTAAGCTCTGATAGGTGGCTACTCTGGTCACATCTGCCATTATCTGATTGTGCATTCATATGTGGAATGCATCTATCACAATCAATCATATTATGAAACACATAGTTCTTCACATTCTCATTCAAGCAGCACTTCAATATACATTCCACATTTCATAATAATCAGACCTTCTATCCGGAAATCAACACAATTCAATTCACATTCATTTATCATTCAAAACATAATTTAAACAAACAATAATTGAGAGAAACCGTCTAGGTTACTCACTGGTTGCTCCCGAAGCTAATGCCTGGAAGTGTAGGCAATGTCTGGAGGTTGACGTTCTAGTTGCTCCTCTATATCAAACAACATACAGATATATCACAATTTGTACAATCATAAGTGTTTAATAATGCACATGAACGGAATGAAATATGTACAATGCATGTCCATGACAATCCTGGGTATCTTTCCATCAATTTCATCACCAAATTATTCTCATATCAAAACACATCTAAGTATAATTTTTACTTAGGTTTATGCTTCACTAAAACCATTAAATTCACAATTCATTTCTCATTGAATCACTTCAGATTTTTTTCCAAGACACACTTTCGGATCTACTGTTCACGTTCAATCAGAAAGTTAAAATGATCTAATTTGGTCTTACTTGCTTCTAGAAAAGTGTTCCTCTATGTCTTATGTTTCTATTGACACCAAAATCACTTAATTTGGTTCAGTAATTTGGAAGATATACCTCAATCATTTTCGGACTGCTCTTATCCAAAACAGTTTAGTATATACAACTTCCATCCAGAAACTGAACATGCTAGAGACTGAATCACAATTCGACATTTTCATAAGGTTTGCAGCCCTATTTCTATATTTTATTCCAAATTAAAAATCATCTCATTTGGAATCCTACAAATCCAAATATAATCCAAATACTGAAGTGTGTTCAGTAAATTAATCCTATTTCACTTTTCCAACAGATTTCACACTTTCATTTGATCAATCTATTACAAATCAATTCAGAATGCTAGAAATTTTTATGGAGAGATATAAAATTATGTTATTAATATGTTGGTTCAAGAATCAAGTTATTTGGACATTAGTTAAAGAAGTTATAGTAAAACGATTGAAGGATGTTCAGCAAAAATCCCATCAGAAAAGTTCGATGAAAATCGCGATCTTCGTCCTTGAACCTCCAAAGTC
Organism: Erythroxylum tenue; assembly: GCA_027568955.1. Taxonomy (NCBI): domain Eukaryota; kingdom Viridiplantae; phylum Streptophyta; class Magnoliopsida; order Malpighiales; family Erythroxylaceae; genus Erythroxylum; species Erythroxylum tenue. The sequence continues at coordinate 5,924 of JAOSBM010168871.1, read as the reverse complement.
ATTGTCATGCTTATGCATGATGGTGCATTTCCAATATACCCAAAAATAACGCATTTCGCTTAACTCTCAATGTCACCGTCTTGGATATGCACGACGGTGCAAATCCATTTTCATAAAGCACAACGGTGCAAACCCATTATCCTCAAAACAATGCATTTTTGCTATTCCTTAGAGTCACCGTTGTTGGCCCCCATATTTTTTTTCTAATTAAGCATGATTTAAATGAATTATGAGGTTTTGATGGATTTAATTTTTGGAGTTATTATTATTTTAATGTTAGTAAGATTACATGACATAAGTTAATGGACTTAAAGTGTTAAGGTTATAAGAAGGTTCAAGGGCATTTTTGGAAGATTACTTAAGCCATTTAAGTTATAAGGCATATATGTAAGGGTAAATTGGACATTGTTCAATCATTAATGGCAAATTTGTAAAAAGACATGTGGGCTTGCTTTTAAGGAACAAGAATGAACGAAAATTGAGAGGGAAGAAGTAAAAAGAAAAGAGAGAAGAAAGGAGAGAGTTCGGTGGAGAAGAGAGAAGAGAAAGAAGAAAGAAAAAAAACCAGGCTTTGATTTTTCTAAGCTTTCAAAAGGGATTTTGAAGTTTATTCAAGAAGGAAAAAGGAAGAGGGGGATGAGAGCTTCCATACAAGCCAACAAACTCTTCATTTGGTGAAGAATTAAGGTAAGAGTATGTTTGATTTGTTAGATTTTTAGAAAGATTTTGGTTCATGAAGCTTAAGAAATGTATGGGTTTAAGCTTTCTAAGATAAATTTTGGGGATTATGTCTTATGGGTTTCTTAATTTGGATTCCTATTGAATGGGAATTTTGCCTTTGATGAAGGAAATCAAGAGAGGCAAGAGGAGCAAGAGAGGAGGCATTTTGAACAAGTATTAAGCAAGGAAATAAGGTGGGTTTCATGTTTATAATTTGAGTAATGAGCCATAAATGTTTTCTTTTGAATCAAGAGAGTAAAATGATTTCAATTACTTCATTAAATATTGCTTTTATTGCTTTTGATTGATTGAGAAATTGCTACATGTTGTGGTGTATGGAATTTTGATGATGAATTGTGAATTGCTACATGAAAGGGTTTTTCGAAAAAAATTGTATGTTCATGAAAAACAAGTTTTCAAAATGTTTCCATTTGGGAAATCTTTTTGCAAGTCATGATTACATGTTATATGGGTTTGGTTTGGTCCGTTCTGTTCTGTCAAGTGCACTTGTCTAAAGGCTTCTCTCGCCTGCCCGTTATTGGCATGGAGCTCCTTCATGGACTCCCTTACGACTACACAAAACTACTATGTGGGATTGTGTTAGTTCGTTCTGTTCACAGCTACACAGGACCATTATATGGAAATGTGTTAGTACGTTCTATTTACGGGCCTACCCAAACCATTGTTGATGTGCGTATGTGTTTATGATTTGTGAACAAGTTGAAAAATGCATAAATTGTGTTGTTTGTGATTTTGATTTCATGACAAGAATTTTGAGGAACATGTGTTTTATAATTCAATAAGAATTTTCAATGACAATGAACTTTTCTGAATGGTTTTGCTTGTTTTCCGTTATAAACTTGTTACCCACGAGCGTTAAGCTCACCCCCTTTCATTCCCATCTCCAGGTGATGAGAAAGAGATTGGGTGAAAGAAAGTCAAGGAATTTGTTTGATTAGGCATATTTGTATTTTAAGTTATATTGGTGTAAAAATAAGACTTTAGATGTATGTTAAGAATTATGGAATTTTGTATCTTTGTTGTATTTCGGATTTTGATATTGATGATGTAATGTGGCTTGGAATGCCATTAAAGTTTTGTAAACACTTACCTTATAATGTTAATAACATATGAATTGTGTATGGATGATATGAGTTGAGTTGGAATTAGATATATTTGAAGAAGTTTTCCGCTTGAGTTGTTGAACTTTGAACATGAAGTTTTGTTTTATATGTATATATACATAAGTGAGATGTTATGGAAAAAGAAAGATAGGAATTATGAACGATGAGATGTGGTTGAATATGAATTGAGGTTAAGAATTGAAGAATTTCAATTGGTAGTTGAATGCTTATGCTCATGACATTCCAAGTTTGTATAGTGCAAAATTCCAAGTTTTCATGAGGGTAAAATATGTGGTCTGACTTCAAGAGGAAATTTGTATTAATTTAGGTAGAATTAGACAAATTTATATACATGAAAGTTGTAGATGATCGTTTTAGCTTTCCAACGATATAAAGTTTGTAATTTTTGGATACCGGAGTGGAAAGATATGATTATTAGAAGTTGATGTTTCTGCATAGGGTGAACATTTGGGATAGCTGTTTTGTTTTGAAATTTTTTATAGAGGAAAAATTTGTAGCTCTTCATGGAAGTTATAGGTCTAGAAGTCTTATTCAAAATGGTTTTTGAATCACCTTAATCCGATATTTGTAGCAAAAGTTATGCCTATTTTACTAAGACAGGTTGGAGGAAAAAAAGAGAAAAGAGGATCGCGACCCGCTGGTCCTCCTTCCAGCCTGAACATGTCTTACTAGTTTGGACATAAATTTTTTGTCCGACCTCCAAATGACCTGATTTTTGAAGCATTGGTTTCCTAATAACTTTTCCTATCCCTCCATGAAATTTATATCTTTTGTACTTAATTTGAAAAAGATTGATTGAATCAAAGTGAAAGGATCGGTTGAAAGAGTATGAGTTGGATATTTTTACTGAACATGCTTCAGTATTTTGATGATATCTTGATCTGTAGAACTCCGATTGAGATGATTCTTGCTTCAAAAAAAACTAGATACTTAGATCTGCAATTTATTTGAAGAAGTCAAATTAAAATTCTGGTTTGAAGATTTCCAAATTCTGTTCACAAATAGGAGAAATGAGTTCAAGTATGGTGACTGATTTGTGTGGGCACTCAACTCTTATAGGATGATGGTTAATTAGGGATCTTGGAAATAACCCTACAAGGTAATATGCACGCTCGAGTTTGGGCTCCGAAAACGGGGTCCAACAGTTTTGGTATCAACGTCAAGTTATGAATTGATGATGGTTAAGAGTTGGATTCTGGAAACAAGCGGGATCCAACATGAGTGGTATCAGAGCAAGATGATAAACCGATGTTGGTTGAAGAGATTCAAGGAATCATGCTCATTATTTTGGTATTCTGAAGAGTTGGATTCCGAACATCAAGCGGGATCCAACAACCGTCGTGCTTATGCAAATTGCCTAAAAACCCAAAAGTCATAGTTGCACGACGGTGCAAATTGCCTAAAAACGGACGACGGTGCAATCCCACTTCTTCTTCTCCATCGAAACACAACTTCTAAACTCCATAACTATTGATCCAGAACTCCAAAATTCACAATCTTTATATCAATGGAAATCTTAAAGAAAGATCTACAACTTCCATGAAGACTATTTTGTTAAAATCTATCTAGATCAGTACAGTAAATTCACAGAAGTTTAAATAAAAAAATCAACTCTCTACTATTCATTCTCAGTGACTTTCCAGATGACTTCCATTGTAAATCCAACACTTAAATTTTTTATTTCTAGTCTTCCTACTCCATTTCATTCAGCTCATTGACCATAAACTATTAAACTAATAACTATTAAATAACACTATATCCACAATTTTCATCCCATTAACATAGTGTTCATGAATATACACGTAAATGCCATGTTCATGCAATGGACAGTAAATTCATCAGATTTATCTCATAAATCCATAACTTCAAAGGATTTACTCAATACTTGTTAAAGATTCCATGATCTTCAACTAATCCAAAGCCCTAAACTCCATGAAAATTCACGTATTCATTGTATAAAAAGACCAGCTTCTGGTTTTTCTTAGGCAGAACAGACAATTAACAAGGTGGGATTGGTATAGGAAAAGTAAAAGCAAAGAAATCTCTCAAAAGGATATTTGATGAAAACTCTGTGTATTGAGAGGAAAATTGGAGAAGGTGACTGTGAAGAAGGAAACTTAGGAATATATCTTAGTCTTTTAACTCTCAGACATCAAAACTTACTTCTAACAAAAGTATGAAAAGCAACTTACTAAGTGAGTGACACTTGTCACTTTCCTAATATCTAAGCTCTAACAAAGTCTCTTTTGGACTAATTCCTTTAATTCTCATCTTTACAATCCAATTATCTCCAAATATTCTTTTGATTCCTTTCTTCTATTTTCCAAAAATTTTCAAAAATTATTCCTAAATTCGCCAATGTTCAAAAATACAACAATTCCACTAATCAATAATATTTCCAATATAAAAAATTCAAAATTCTCAAAAATAACACAACTCAGTCCAATTATACCCGAAATTATTCATAAATGCATGTACAATTATTTTCATGTGCGGAACCATTCACTATTCACATGTATGTGTATGACATATTATGTATGAGCATCAAAAAGCATTTATAAGCTCTCATTAATCAGTCATTTTACTATTTTAACCTCCCCACAGGTAACGGGATGTTACAACTCTCCCCTCCTTAAAAGAAATTTCGTCCTCGAAATTCTTATCTGTCTACTCGAATAGGTGGGGATATTGTCTCCTCATATGCTCCTCTGTCTCCCAAGTTGCTTCCTCAGTTGAGTGGTTCCTCCAAAGGACTTTCACCAATGGAATGACTTTGTTCCTCAACTGCTTGATCTACAATCCCACAATCTTGATCGGCTCCTCAACATAGCTTAAGTTACTAGCAACCTCAATCTCCTTAGCCAGTTTTACATGTGTCGGATCCGATCGGTATCCTCAGAGCGTACTAAGATGAAGGACATTATGCAATTGAGACATGTCATTTGGTAAAGACATCTTATAGGCCAAAGGTCCTATCCTCTCAATGATCTCGTAAGGAACTTAAGGCTCAACCTGCCCCTTTTACCGAATCTTAGAACTCCTCTCTAAGGTGACATTCTTAAGAATACTCTGTCTCCCACACTATACTCCATATCATGTCAGTGTTGATTCACATAACTCTTCTATCTATCCTGAGCCGCTTTAATTTAGCTTTGGATCAACTTCACTTTATCCACTGTATCTTGTATCAACTCTAGGCCTTCAACCATTCTCAAGCCTTCTTCATCCCAATATAATGGCGATCGACATTTTCTACCATACAGTGCCTCATATGAGGCCATTTTGATACTACTGTGGTAATGGTTGTTGTAGGAAAACTCTATCAATGCCATATATTGATCCCAAGCTCCTTTAAACTCCAATACACAAGCTCTGAGCATATCCTCAATAATCTTGATTGTCTTCTCACTCTGTCCATCTATCTGAGGATGAAATGGTGTACTGAAGTTTAACTTAGTACCTATAGCAGACTGCATGCTCCTCCAAAACCTCCAAGTAAATCTGGGATCCCTGTCCGATACTATGGACACTAGAACCCCATGCAGTCTCACCACCTCATTCACATATCTCTGTGCCAACTGATCAAGTGGGTTATTCTCTCTCACTGGTAAGAAGTGGGCCGACTTAGTCGACCGGTCCACTATGACCCATATCACATCATTTTGCCTCGGAGTCTTAGGCAACCCCATGATGAAGTCCATAGTGATCCATCCCCATTTTCACTCCAAAATGGGCAACGAATGGAGTTTCCTTACTGGAGCCTGGTGCTCAACTTTAACTTGCTAGCATGCCATACATCTAGATACATATTCTGCCACTTGCTTTTTCATTCCGGGCCACCAACAATGTTGCTTCAGTGTGTTATACATCTTGGTTGTACCAAGATTCATAGCATAGGCAACCATATGATCTTCCTCAGATCATTCGCATTAGGCACACACAGCCTCTGTCTGTTGGACCCCGTTTCCGAAGCCCAACGGAGTTTACTTAATTTCTTGGAATTAATCTTAATTAACCTTGATTAGCTCAAATACCAACAATTGTAACTTAGTTATTAAC
>JAOSBM010168708.1:0-10571 GCA_027568955.1 Erythroxylum tenue | reverse complement strand
TTCGCTTTCGATACCTCCGCTTTTGATTGTGTTTTCCGCTTTATGACTTCCGATCCGATCTATATTTCGCTTTTGTTTTCCATCTTTTGTTATCCGATTTTTCGATTCAATTTCGTTCGTTTTCACTTTCCGCCTCTTCATTTTCGTTTTGTATTTCGATTTTTTCGGTTGGGGTCCGGTTCCGAGATCGGGTCCCAACAGCTAAGCCATTCCCTCAAGAATTATTTAGAGATAGAGATATAGAGAGGGAATGATACTAAAAAACAAGTAAGAAAATCTATAGATGAAAAAACAAACGAAACTTACATGCGAAGATACTTGAAATTAGTCAAAATATTATCTTTCTCCCCCTGTCACTGGTGTGTTTCTTAAAGCGACACTAGATTATTCACAGTCTTGTTTTTTGGAAATATTTCAAATCATCTTGTTACTCATCTTCTACTTCTTTACTCCACCAAATGTGTGAACAAAGTTAATTTGCTTTGTGAGAAGGAAAAAAAAGTTTTGAAATATATGAAAATCGGACAACAAAGAAGCACAAAAACAAGTTAGATGAGCAGAAATCTTAGTTAGAGATTGCTTTGAAAATGACACACAACAGCTATTTTGTGTTTTTATGAATAACACAATTATCGTTTACAATCATCATCATTTGCTATTAATACAATAATGATTTGAATTTTCATTTTAAGTCGTTCATGCAAAAATAAATAAACAAAAATTTACCTACAATATCCACTTTTTAAAATTTATTTCTTAATTTCAATTATTGCGTTTGATGTTAATGTTACATTATACTAATAATTGTACTAATTAATTAAAAATGCATTTTTGATTGGTAGGCACAACAATTGTTTTATTTTGATAATTTGGGAGTTGGTATTTGCAATATGTGTTGTATCGGTATAAGAGGAAAAATATAGGTTAGTGTGTTGCTTTAGGTGATTATAATAAATGATATTTTTTTGTTTCTACATAATAAATCCAATCAGTATCCAAATGGTAAATTAGTATTGCATTCATAAATCTTTTGTAAATTAAACATCCAGGAAAAAGGATGTATAACAAAACAACCATCAAGCAGAAGCAACCTCCTTGACAGATTCATGCCATGCATATTTCCTTGCTCCATCTTTATCAACTATCTTGATTAGAAAGTTTGGTGGTGTAACGACCAGTTTGGATCAAATGTCCATTATACATTTGTCAACCAAATCAATAGCTTCTTCGAGTGACATGACATTATGGTAATGTCGGTCCATTATGGCGAGAGGAACCCATAGCGAGAGAAAAATATGATTTGTAACCAAAATCTATCCTATCAACCTTGTGAAGTGTAACAACTTGTTGACTGCAGAGAGAAACAAAGTCATATCCTTTCTGAGCCACTAGTGTTTTGATCCCTCCTTGCATCTTTGACAATGATAAAGCACAAGAAAAGGTTGGGAAATTTATCAAGAAAAAAAGAAAACAATGGAAAAGGGAAAAGAGAAAGACAAGCATCTAGTGAACTAGACAATAATAACAAGTGTTAAAGTACCAAAAGAGGGAGCATAAGATACAATGAAGACAAAGAGGGCATTCCACTTTTCAACTTATTTCAGTCTTCCAAATACAAACAAACAAAAATCATCCCTATTCACTAAACGCATTGCAAAATTATTTGTATTACTAGGTGCTTGTATATAAGATGCAGACATTACTAGGTGCTTATTGATTTCTTAATGCAACAAAAGGAGGATGGATGGCTACTAAAATTAGGATATGGAGAAAAGAACCTTTCTAAGCTAATTGAAAAATCATTAATTAAAGCAAATATCAAATTCTACTACGGGGAAATATCAAAAATATGCCTCTATTTGCTTGGAAAAAAGAGAATATCGAACATTCACTTTTCTCGTTGAATTGAACCGCTACAATTTCCTTCAATCATAGAATGGACCTGCAAAAGAGATACGACCACATATTTAACCCATCAACATTTTTGAAGCTACAACTGCAATGTGATTAAATGAAGGCAAAATTTTATCACACCATCTTTGGAAGATTAAGGAGATGCCCATATAAAAGATATACATCCCTCATCTACCTGTTTAACCCTTTCAATTTTTCATATCCTACTTTACCTGGGTCATACATCGATGCTTGTCAATCTTGTTCTTCTCCTCCAACATATTAATTTCAAAATATTCCTTGGAGCTAGAGAATGTCTAGAATACAAGTCACGACTGTGATTTGCTTGAGTTAAGTCACAACAATGATTTATTTGCACAGTCGTGAGCTCACGGTCGTGACTTAACTTGCACTTTCTCAAAATTAAACAAAATCAGGAAGAATGAAGAAGAATTACAGTTGTTCATGAAATTTGATACACGTTTATATAAAACAAATTTGTGGAGACAACAAATGATATTGAAAAGCAAAAGAAAAAAAGCTACACTATATTATGAAATCAGGAGATTACAATTACGTTGGCAAAGTAAACATCCATGTCGATAGAAGAATTTTACTTAGGTTATTATACGGAGAAAATCTAGGGACTAATTTTCTCAGTGACGACCTTGAGATAATAGGGCATTTTTTTAAATCACTGCCCATCCTTCATCGTCATTCTTGGTCCCCTTTCTTTTAATATCTCCAATTTAGGAATTTCAAATTTTAAATCAAATATTCTTTATTTCCAGCCATCCCTGTATTTTCTCTGTCATTCTATGATCCCTAATTCTGTGTTAGAATGACAAAAGGCAATATCACAGAATGTGTTCATTACTCAATTTGTTTAGCTCAATAATATAATCATCTGTAAAAGTCGCACAATTTGATGTGGATGAGATTCGGAAATCTGGGTATTACAAGGTGTAGGAAGGTGGCGAAGAGAGACGAGACGGTGAGAGGGGTTCCTTCTTTAGTGTTGAAAAGAAGAAGAATGTGCAAAAATTTTTGATTTTGTGAGAACGAAGATGAAGAGGAGGATGACGTCGACTGGGGTGAGGGGTTCCTTCTTTAGTGTTGAAAAGAAGGAGAATGTGCGAAAATTTTTTGTTTTGTGAGAATGAAGATGAAGAGGAGGAGGACGTCGGCTGGGGTCGACTTGACTCATAAGCCATGAAGAGTAACAAAGTTCGTAAAATTTAAAAAGAAACAATAACGTATTTCGATTGGATAGAGTTAGATAGAGTAACGCTAGACAAAGGATCTCGACTCGTCTACCTTGCTCATATACGGAAATTATGTCACTCATATTTGTCTATCCTAAGATAGAAAATCATTCCTTGACCAACGTGTCTTCCATAAAAGTACAAGCCTTAGCATCTTATTGATAGCCATGCAGAAAGAAAGAGGAGATAATAATAAGTTGGTTGGTGAAGGATCGTGAATTCCTATCGGAAAATTATAATGTTAAAGCATCAAGCCATCATTTTCAGCATCTTGGATTGTAGAAGTATGACTTCTTGTGCTTCTACCATCCTAAGCACAAGAGTGTTTAGTGTTCTTATTTATAGCTCATAAGGTTCTCTGCTTATTCCACGATTCCAACTAAAGAGCACTGAGAAAATGAGGAGGAAACTAAGTCGAGCATCATTGAAAATATACAAGACTGATAAGAAACAGGTCAGCAGCTTGATAAAGGTTTTACGGCCCAAGGTTTATATTACTGACAGCTCAAACTTCAAGAAGCTTGTTCAAGAAACCAGTACCTCCGGCACTGCCTTCGATGTTCAAGGCTAGGGAGAATCTGAGAGTAGCATCAACACCTTTGATGCATCATTTGAATCCCGCATCCAAGTCTTTCCTCGTATGAGCTAAGTCAATCATCCAATCATAATTATCCTGATCACACGACATCAACTGATCACATTTATCTCCACAAGACAATTTCAACAACCTTCACTACAAGAAAAGAGCAGAATAGCGACACTAGTATAGGGACCGAATCAATTTCTGCCGGTAAATACCGACGGAAAAATATTTGGGTCGGCAATGTCGGTCTGGAAATAAAATTTAGTAGCGGAATAGATTCCGTCGGTAAATTCGGTCGGTAATTCTATATGTAATTCGTTGTCTTTGAGAAGAAATAAAATGACATTGTATTGTTATGCCGAAACCACGCCGTTTTGGATAACTTAACCAAACGACGTTGTTTTCCAGATGTAGCGTCAAACGTTTATAGTTTAAACAAACGTTGCCATTTGGTAAAAATGAAAACGGCATCGTTTTGTGAAGTTATAAACGTTAAAAAATATAACCAAAACGACGTCATTTTGGTTTGTTTTAAAGAAGTCGAAGCCCCTCCCCCCCCACCCACCCCGCGTGCGCCTACTTTTTCTTCCTCTCCTCTTCGTCGATCTGTTGCCTCCGTCTGCTGCCATCGCCGTCATCTTCAGCTGTGCTATCGTCGTGGAGGCCTGCGTCGCCGGCGTCCTCTGCTCTGACGGTCTTAACCCAAGGTATTGTTTTGGAAAACGAAGCTCTCCTTTCTCCAGTGAATGACAATCGGTGGATGATGCTTTTTGTTTCATATGGATTTTGTGGTTGGTTTTAAATGTTTTATGTAATGATTGTTAATATATTTGATGTATTTGTTAGAGATTAATGGAAAAATTTTGGGATTTTGTCTTGAATTAGGGATGAAGAAGTTTATGCATACCAAGTGTTTGACAAAATGCATAATGTTTGATATCCATTTTTTTGGTTTCGTAAATAATTTGTTTTTGTGTTCTTGTAGTTATTTTCGGTGTGAGAAAACTTCTATTAAAAAAATTGGACACTAAGATCAAATTTGTTTAAATATGAATCATCAATTTATGTTTGTAGCTGATTTATATTTCGAAATTGTAATTGGGATTGGTTATGAATATTAATTCAATGGTTACTAACTTATAATTAAACGCTTTATTTAGTAAATGGCTTATTAGTTATTTTTTGACGAATTAAAAAATTTTAATTGTTTGATTATGTGGAATGACCAACTTATTCGTCATTTTATGACGAATTAAAATTTTTTTGATCATATTTATTAGGACCTAAAGTGACAAAGGTCCTAATAAGGTTGATGTAAATTTGTTATCTTTAATAAAATTTAAAAATTATAATATGGATGAATTCAATCAAAATAATGATTTAGAATTAATAAATGATATTGTTACTTATATGTAATCTCTATTTACATAATGTTCATTTATATATAACATTTGGGAACACATGTTATTCATAGTCATCTATGTCCAGTACAGCAACATCAAGTGGATGGCAGACAACACAACGTATTGCTTAACTTGAGACAATAGTGTCAAACTTGATGGAGGTTATAAATAAGCTCCAAAATGACATTCAACAGTAATCAGGGCACCGTACAACTTAGATAACCATCCGCGATCACCAGGTCGATAGGATTGTTGTGCTCCTTTGGATTCAATTTATGTACAATTTAATGTGTTTCCATTCAACTAAGAAATCTTTTTCCGCTAAATGATCAATAAATTTTTTGTTTGAACAAATTATTTATAGTTGTTGACATTCAAATTAAATTTTACGTCGTCTAGATTTTAAAAATATTTTCCATACAATATGGCATTTACAAGAAAAAGGGTACGTAAGCAAGCGTACGGTAGCTTTGCGATTTCGCAATGTAGGTTGAGTTTTGATGGATGATGACCATTACCGATGGAATTGAGATTCCGTCGATAACTAAAGCAACACTTACCGACGGAAGGAAGTAATCGTCGGTAAATGATTATTGTTTTGCCGACAGAAATAATACTTCCGTCGGAACAGAATAAAACATTTGACGACGGAAAGTTATACTCCGTCGGTATCAACACCGACGAAAATGTTATATATCATCGGTAAATATACGAACGGAATGTTTTTTCGTCGGTATATTTACTGACGGAGATCAAGTATCGTCGGTAAATTTACCGATGGCTTATTTAACGACGGTAAATTTCGTCGTTCTTATGTCGTTGCAAATATATGTTACCGACGAAAATATACATTATTCCGTCGATAAATACCGTCGGTAAACTCCCTTTTTCTTGCAGTGCTTTTCCAGTTATCAGGAGGCACATATGCTAGCATTTCAAGATCTAGAGTGCTTGCTGGTAGATGTTATGGAATGTGAATAACGTGTGTATATTTCCCATGATTTTCTCTACATCAGTTGTAGTGCGTATCATATATCTTAACCTTTTTTATCATGTATCTTAACCGTGTATATCATGTAATCTAGGACTCCTAGTTGTGTATAAATATACGATATCCGTGATGAATAAAATTAACTCAACTTTTATATGGTATCAGAGCACTATTGATCCTTTTTCTGAAATCAAAGTTATCCTCTGTTGTTTCTCATTTTTTTCAGACTTCAACATGTCTCACAACTCGTCCACTTCTCCTACGATTGACAACCCCAACGATCCGGCTAATCCGATCGTTGTCATCAATCCCCCAGCTCATTCCACTGTCAAGCTTAATGATGCTAATTACTTGACCTGGAAAATTCAGTTTCAAGCGCTCCTTCGGGGCTATGACCTTTTAGGTTATGTTGATGGCTCTATTACTTCCCCACCACAAACTATTATTGTCGAAGGCACTTATGTCCGCAATCCACGCTATGATACCTGGTTTCTCCAGGATCAACTAATTTTGGCTGTCCTTGTGGGCTCTCTCACCCCCACGGTTGCACCATATGTAAACACAACCCTCATTGCTCGAGATGTTTGGGACACTCTCACAGCAACTTATGCTCTACCATCACGTGGCCACATCAAGCAGTTGCGTGATCAAATTCGGTGTCCTTCACAAGCTGATCGCTCCATCTCCGAATACATGAACTTTATCCGCAATAAAGCCGATGAACTTGCCATTCTTGGCACACCCGTGGATCAGGAAGATCTTATTGACAGCATCCTGGATGGTCTTGACGAAGTCTACAAACCGATTGTTGATGCCATGCATGCACGAGACACCTGCCCCTCCTATGCTGAATTGCTTAAAAAACTTCTCAATCACGAAGTCCTTCTTTGGCAAAACAACCTCCTGGCTTCACCTGCTATGCCCATCTCTGTAAATGCAACTACCCTGTCTGCTAGAGGAAAGCCGTGGAAGCCTTTTGGAAATTTACCCTCTGTAGCTCCAAGAGCACATTCCACTGCTCTTAAATCTTCAGGTTCTCGCCGTCCGTATCAGGGCTATTGTCAAGCCTGTGGGCTCCAAGGTCACAAAGTGCTTCAATGTCCACAGTTTGGTCACTTTTTGGACAGTTTGCTCCTGTTGTCACTGGACCTCGACCATCTACTCCCTTTTGGTCCTCTACTCCCAGAGCAGCTACATCGTGGCAGCCCACTGCCCATTTTGCCGCCCCTCTTCAGCCTCAGGATCAAACCTGGCTACTTGACAGTGGAGCTAGCCATCATGTTACGACTTATCTGCAAAACTTGGCTCTACATACTCCATATCAGACCTCAGATGATGTCCACCTTGGTGATGGTTCCTCCCACTCCATAACACACACTGGTTCCTCTACTCTTCCCTCTTCCTCTCATCGTCAGTTTACCCTTCATAATGTGTTATGTGTTCCTTCTTTAAACTGTTACTTAATTTCAGTTGCTCAGTTATGCCCTACAAATTATGCGTCCATTGAATTCACTCTTTTGCTTTCTTTGTGAAGGATCTAACAACGGGAACAATACTTCTGAAGGGTCTTCTTAAACATGGCTTGTATGAGTGGCCATTAATTTCCAATTCTGCTGCTCCGGTGCTACATCTCACTAGTGTGCGTGTGCCGCTCTCCTTTTGGCATAGTTGACTCGGCCATCCTGCTCCTGTCATTGTCCGGTATGTTGCTCAATTTTTCAAAATTCTTGTTTCATCTGTTTTTTAATAAATCATGAACTGCTTGTCTAAGTAGCAAAAGTCATAAATTGTCGTTTTATAGGTCTACTTTGACATCTAATCATCCCTTGGAACTTATTTATTCAGATGTGTGGACTTCTCCGCTTGTGTCTGTTGATCATTTTAAGTACTATGTGGTTTTTATTGATCATCATACTCGATATATTTGGTATTTTCCACTACAAAGGAAGTCTGATGTTTTGCCAGTTTTTAAAAAATTCAAACTTTTAGCAGAGAATCTGTTTTCTACCACAATCAAAACTCTCTATAGTGATAACGGTGGGGAGTATCTCGCCATGTCCTCTTTTTTATCCGACTCGGGAATCTCTCATTATACTAGCCCACCTCATACTCCAGAGAACAACGGCTTTGCCGAATGTCGTCATAAACACATAGTTGAAACCGGGCTTTCATTGTTACACCAAGCTAACATGCCACTTTCCTACTAGAACTATGCTTTTTCAACTGCCGTATACCTAATAAACAGATTACCAACCTCAACTCTAGGCATGGACTCTCCTTACCTTCGGCTCTTCAATCGTCCACCAAATTACGAAAAATTAAAAGTCTTTGGTTGCCTCTGCTTCCCTTGGTTACGTCCATACTCCCCTCACAAACTAGCCTTTCGTTCCAAACCTTGTGTTTTCCTAGGTTATTCCACACCACAGAGTGCTTACTTATGCCTTGATTTATCCACCTCTCATATTTTTACCTCCCAACACGTTCGTTTTGTTGAGAATGAATTTCCTATGCAATCTGTTACACCATCCCTTCGTCGTCCGGATAACGGTACTTCAGACTCTTGGCTCCCCCCATTCTATACTCTGCCTGCGTCTACCACTCCTATCAATCAGGTTCTTGCCTCTCGGTTGCCTACTCCCACGGCATACCCTCCAGTATCCAGCTCGTCTACCAGCATGGAGAATGCTATATTGTCTGACCATTCTGTCCTTCCTGCATCTGCATCTAACACCCATCCCATGCAAACCCGATCAAAAAATCACATTCACAAACCAAATCCTAAGTTTGCTTACTCCATCACCTCTAGCTCTCTTCTTCATGCTGAACCTGACAACATCATCGAGGCTCTTCGAGATGTCAAGTGGCGCTCTGCCATGGCTGAGGAACTTGATGCCCTCATCTGTAATGGTACCGCCGGAGGAGGCAACCAATCTTGTTGGCTGTAGATGGATATTCCGTACTAAATATCTTTCCAATGGCAATGTTGACAGGTACAAAGCTCGTCTGGTGGCTAAGGGGTTTCATCAACGTCCAGGGGTCGACTACCATGATACCTTCAGTCCAGTCATAAAACCTACCACTATCAGAATTGTTTTGACTATTGCGGTTAGCAAAGGATGGAGCCTTCGCCAACTGGATGTAAACAATGCCTTCCTCCAAGGTCGCCTACATGAAGATGTCTACATGACTCAACCGCCTGGCTTTGTGAACAAAGATGCTCCCACATATGTCTGCAAACTGCACAAAGCTATTTACGGTCTCAAACAGGCACCTCGGGCTTGGTATTATGAACTTCGACAATTTCTTCTAGCCTTAGGGTTTCTCAATTCTAAGTCAGACACGTCATTATTCATCCTTCATCGGTCTAGCATTCAGATGTATGTGTTAGTCTATGTTGATGAAATTATTGTCACTGGTCCGGATCTTAACTTGGTTCAACGATTCATTAACAATGTCTCTACCAGGTTCTCCATTAAAGACCTTGGTCCACTGACCTACTTTCCTGGCATTGAAGTCCTTCCACATCCCACAGGTCTACTTCTCTCCCAGCGCAAGTACATTGTTGATCTTCTCACTTGAGTACATTTGATTGACTCCAAATTGGCTCTCACTCTGATGGCAACTAACTCCCCACTTCAGCTCATGTCGGGTTCTCCCTTGCTAGATCCGTCTGAATACCGTTCGGTCATAGGTAGGCTTTAGTATCTTACTCTTACTCGCCCCGACATTGCCTTCGCTGTGAATAAGTTATCGCAATTCATGCATCATCCAATGTCACTTCATTGGCTTGCCACTAAACGACTCCTTTGTTATCTTCGTGGCACATTGGACTTATCACTTCCTATTCAGAGAACTCCCTCTCTTGCTCTACATGCCTTTTCCGATGCGGAATGGGCTGGCAATCGTGATGATTATACCTCCACTGGAGCCTACTTAGTTTTTCTTGGTAGTAGCCTCGTCTCCTGGAGCTCCAAGAAACAACGCACCGTCGCCAAATCATCTACTGAGGCTGAATATCAGTTCGTGGCCTCCACTGCTGCCGAATTGCACTGGGTATGCTCCCTACTGACTGAATTTGGGATTCTCACTACCACTAGGCTTGTGATTTACTGTGATAATATCGGCACTACTCACCTTTGTCCGAATTAGGTGTTTCATTCTTGCATGAAACACATTGCCATCGATTTTCACTTCATTCGAGAGTAAGTCTAGTCAGGTTCCCTACAAGTAACGCATGTCGCCTCCAAAGATCAACTCGCGAATGCACTTACCAAACCACTATCTCGACCACCGTTTCTTTTGTTCCGAGACAAGATTGGCCTCTCCTCTCAGAGCTCCATCTTGAGGGGGGCTATGGAATGTGAATAACGTGTGTATATTTCCCATGATTTTCTCTACATCAGTTGTAGTGCGTATCATATATCTTAACCTTTTTT